>JAESUZ010002234.1:0-89293 GCA_017311185.1 Proteles cristata cristata | reverse complement strand
TGTAAATTTGTAATTTTTTTTTTTTTTTGTAATAGTATAGCTCTAGGAAGATGGCTTTAGGGCCAGGGTAAATTGGCCATCTTAACAATAGTTTGCATAGTTTGCAGCCCTGTCATCACACACACACACACACACACACACACACACACACATTGCAAAACACATTTTATATTTAGTTAACCCTTACAACATAAATTCTATGGAAAGCTGTAGCATAAATTATGTTTTATGGGTGAGGAAGACTAAGACATTCATGTTAACTGACAGCCCATGGGAGTTGGTGCTAGCATCAAGTGCAGAAACTACTAGCAATGAGGAGCTAAAAATTAATTAGCTTAAAGAACTGGACATATGGCACAGGTTAAAATTAGTCAGAAGGCCATGAATTTGAGGTCAGCCTCTCAAAAACAGGATTAGTCTGTTACTTTGTATCTGTTTTACTTAAAATCTCCGCAGAGAAATGAGAAATGGTAGACCAGGATCATGTACTACAAAGTTTAACTGACTAAATAGTTTTGAAACTATTTTTAATGCAATGTTTGTTTTGGGGTGCAAGATAAAGTCCTTGAGACACTTAAAGTATATATAAAGGCTTTTCTGGAAATAAGGGAAACTATTCATGGAAATGTTTTTTTTTTCTCCTAAGAGTGAAATAAATCAACAAATTGCTATTTAAAGCATGAGAATAATCCCCTTCCCCCAACTCTTTCAATTTCTTGTTATGGCTTTGGATATTTTTTTCCACTAATTTTCACTGTAAAAAGAAAAATACCACATTGGCAAGGATATGGAAATTTTCTTTGAAGCCACTGAATAGTTATAGTTTGGCTGGTCGCACTCTCCCCTTTCTTGCCTTCTGGATGCTGTTTGACAGTACCCTAAGGGACCGTCCCTTGAGACTGGGAAAGAATTTCTTCCATCTTTGTTGTTTCCTGACAACACACATTAGAGACAATCAGGAAGGGACTTCACACAGACCTAGTAAGCACTGATCTAAGCAGTCTCCACAAATTCAACTGTGCTCATTGCACTCAAGGATTGGTTAATTTGATTAGTAAACATTCCTCAGATCTGTCTTCTTTCTGTGGTTCCCAGTTTCATCCAGGCTTAATATAACTACCATTTGGTTTATATTACCTCCTACTCTGGCAATTCATAACTCTACTACATCTAAGTTCATCTATTGATTGCCATTAAACTCCTATAATTTTATGTGCCAAAATATATGTTAGTAACAATGAAAAGGGAGGAATATGGAAATATCAGTTCCTTCCACTGTCCCTAATTAAGTGCAGAGCATTTTTCCCCCTTACAATATATTCATCTAAGGCTGTGCCATGAGTGGAGAGCAGAAAAGGGTTTTTAGGATGTTTTTTTTTGAGGTCCAGCACAAATTGTCCACTCTGCTACCCTACCCCAAGTGACCTAGTCAGGGCATTTTTCTCATGACATCTCTGGCCTCATCCCAGGGAAACCTACCAGTCTTATTTCTGTATAATGCTGAATCAGGTTATGTTTTAATCTGAGAGATAGACATTTCTTGAGTTTATTTTTGGAAAAACATACTTTAGGAATATATTTCACCTAAATTCTGAGACCCAAATAGGCGTTAATATATTGATCATAGAATTTATGGCTGAAAATGACCTCAGAGAGTTTTAAGTCTAAGTTCTAATAATTCTTTCTCTTTGAGATCCCTCAAAATCGTTCCTCCACGGTCTTTCTCCACTGTCATGGCTTCTCTGTCTGTGGAAGCATCTCCCATGTGGGCTGCTGATTCCTGACCCACTTCCCTAACTCCAGGCATCACTCCCCGCCCACCCCACGCCCTGTGCATACACATACAAACTCTGTTGCCAGAGTAATCTTACTGAGACATAGCCTGACCAAATTATTCCCTGGCTTAGAAATCTCCAGTAATTTGCCATCCCTGTTGGATGAAGTCTAAACAAAACAACATGGGCTTTTCTAGTCTGTTCCAACAACCCTCACCAGTCTCATTCTATGTCGTCCCTTCTATTTCATGTGCAGACATGTCAGATGTTTCACTGTTGCCTAAAAAGGATCATGTTCTTTCATACCTTTTGACCTCTGGACAAACTGTAATCTCCTTTTCCTCTCAGTGAACTCCTGCTTATCTCTAAAGACCTAAATTAAAGGTTACCTTTTTGTGAAGCCTTTCCCAATACTCACAAGGAGAGTTAGAGCATAGCTACTGTACACTTCAATATTGCCTTGCATGGATATCTACTATAGCACATGCCACACTGTGTTTATCTTTCCCCATTGGGTACCAAGCATGGAAGTTGTATCTCTTATGTCTTTCTGTCTAGATTAGTGTCTGGCCCAGAGAAAGCACTTCATTCATTCATTCATTCATTCATTTATACATTCATTGAATAAACATGGTGTTGTTGCTGGTTTAATATCGAATAACATATTAAACATGGCTCCTGATTTCATAGATTATAATTTACTTAGGGAGAGAGACACTAGACAAACACACAAATGAATATACAATCAGTATTTGCAATATATGCTTTGAAAGAAAAGATAGAGTATAAGGAAAAAAATGGCTGAAAGAGCTAATTTAGATGGGGGGAGGGAGATCGGAAAAAAATCTTTGAAAGTGTGGCGTTTAAATTGGGATCTGCAGGGTGGGTAGAGGGTAGTCAAGAAGAGAATGAGAAAAGGCATGTGTGAAGGTCTCATAGTGGGAACAAGCTTGTGAAAGGAATTGTAAATAGGTCAGCACAGCTAAAAACAGAATGAACAAGGGGAGAAAAATGTGAGAAGGCCCGAGGGACAGGCAAGACCAAACGACAGAGAGTTGGGTGTTATTGGAAGCACACTGGAAAGCCATAAAAGGGTTAATGAATGTTGAAAGGAAGTTCCAAGCACAGACAGCACATTACCTTTGGAGTAACAAGAAGCTTTCTTCTTTGGGGATCCTGGATGAGAGATTAATTGAGTTAATGCTAGTGGAGGGCCCGGAGGAGGAAAAGTTTGTCACTCATCCTTACAGTCTAGAATTATTGACAGTTCCCTTCAGGGCAAGCTGACTCTATTTGTCGCCAAGAGCTACAGTTTCAACCGTTAGAAGAGTTATGAGATCACTCCCTTATGACTGCGAAAAACATGGAAGTTGCCCTCAAAGGAGTGATGCACTGATTAAGGACCAGGCCACAAGTGCTGCATAACAAGAACATAACTAGCAGTACACTAGACACCTTTACTTGGATTCTAAAAGTCACCTCAAGCTCAGTCGCCTAACACAGAACCTAACCATCACCGTCTCCCACTCTGCCGCCACCACCTGTGTCCATCTGGGCCCTCCCCGTGTTCCTTATCTCAATGCCTGGTTCCTCCATCAGTCCTAGATATCAGCACTGACACTTTCCTGTCCATCACCACCCAGAACCAACCTATCACCAAGCCCTGCTTATTTTACTTCCTAGCCATCCCTCAAATATGTCAGAATCCCTGCGTCTCCACTATCACCACACAGTTCAAGCTATTATCATCTCTTGCCTGGACATGTGGTAGCCTACTAATGGTTATTCCCTGTCAATTACTCAGCCCTTAAGTTTATTCTTTATCTAGCAGTCAGAGAGAGCTTTAAAAATGCAAATTGATATGTCCCCACCACTGGTAGTGTGTAAGGTAAACTTGGAAGAGCAAAACTCCTTACTGTGCCTTTGGATGCTCTAACTAACTGGTCTAGATTCTGCCTATGTTTGTTTCCGTATACCTCTCTAGCTTAATCCTGTGTTGTTTCTCCTACACTCTATGAGTCTGCTATATTGGATGCCTTTCAGTTACATGAGGGCATCATGCTCTAACTTTCCAGCAGACTTTATATGCAATATTCCATCTGTTTTGCACCCTCTATGCTACTAACACATATATGTTCTTCATAGGTCAGCTCAACCATCGCTTTACCAAAGGAATTCCTCACCTCCTTAACTATTGCAAACTGTAATACAACGTCATAGAGCCACACACCCACCTTGTGCAGCCCTCACAGTAGTGGATATTTTACATCTGACTAAGGTTTCTCTCTCTTGCTCTACTGTAGGCAACTAAGAGCAGGAGTCTTATCTGCCTAAATTCCTTATTACGTCCTTAATACCTAGTATATAGTAGGGACTCAAAAATACCTATTTGAGTAGGCAGTCAAAAATGAGGAAGTTCATGCCCCAGGATATAAAATTGTTGTCTTGATGAACTGAAGTGATCCTCTTCCTCACTCTCTACTTCACCAAGTTCTACAACTGTTTCTGCTCCAGAGTCGAAGACCTCCTTGTAAGTCTGTGAGAACTTAAAACTCTCTTAATTTTCCTTTTAAGCCATTAACAATTTATACCGATTTCCTCTACTAAGTTTCAAGTAATTCTGCCACTACTGAGACAACCAACTAAGCAACTCTCCCCATGGTCATGTTTGACCTTCTTATTGGTTCTCTAGTTTGCTCTAATGTATCTAGAGTTACCTCCTGAAAATGCAAAACTAACTGGCTCCCCAATTTGTACTCAGGTTGCTGTCCAAACTAATTCCGGGGCCTTTTATGAGTCAACTCTATTCTTTCCACCCCATCTCTCCACTCTCTCCACAACAGAGCCCTAGCTGGCCTTGATCTCACTTACTGGGACTTTAAATATGCCTTTCCCTCTCCTTCTCTTCATAGATCCCTTTCCTGCCCATATTGCAGGTCTTCACTTGGAAGCCACCTCTGCCAGATTTTGATCCCCAGACTTTGAGTCAGTTTATGTCAGAATACCTGTTAATTTCCTCAGTAATACAGTTCCTTTCATACAGTATTCAATTGCTGTGTAATAAAGGTGGTCTTGACTTAATTTGGCTGGATAAATGGGATAAAGTAATATCATTGGTAGCTGTGTAAAACATCTTTATGTATGAGTTGAGCATGAGTGATTTTCTGCTGAAGAATGAAAAAAAGAGGGAGCATAAATGCTTGAATAAGAATAGGAAATTAAGGGGGTTATTATAGCATCCTACAGGATTTTTGCATGTTTTGAAGACTGAAGGCAGGGTCGCATTATGACTTTTGAGTGCTCTAGGCATTTTTGTTTTGATGACCCCCTTCTTACACACGCACACACACATGCACACACGCACACACACACACACATGCACACACACACATACACACAGAACGAGAGAGAGAGAGAAATGAGTTGGCAGACATATTAATATTATATAATTATTTTTTTCATCCTAAAAGTTCTTTTTATTTCCTTCTAATTTTGAAAGAAAATAAAGGATTTTCATGGGGCTGTGGATGTATTATGGACCCTAGTTGCTGTGCCTTCTAGATGAGCCAGTCCCGACTGAAGATCAGTCAGTCAAGGCTGACTCATCCAGGAGGCACAGCCACAAGGGTCCACAATATTTTCACAGCCCCATCAAACTCCTTCACTTTCTTTCAAAATTAGTTTGGTAACTTCAATGTTTTGCAGCTCCTAGATACTCTGGATGGAGTAGTGGGTAAAGTAGTGCTGGGATATCAGTGAGAGACAGCAGATTCTCCAAATCGCTAGTGGACACTAAGAAATGCCAAAGGAAACCTGGTAGGAACACAGTAGCCCAAGGGGTATGAATATGTTCTTGAAAGCATGTGAGATAATCTCTATGAACCCTACAAATAGAAAAGGGTTAGGTTATGGAACCATCAGTATCCCAACAAGAAACATATGGCACACGCAAATGGGATAATTCATGGAGTTTATTTACAAAGATGTGGGCATAGGAGAAACTGAGGCAGAGGGCATGGAAACTATTACTCCAAACCCTTCAGTCTCCAGGATGGAGAGCAGGATGGACAAATATGAAGAGAAGGTCAGCAGAGACAATGGAAAATCTCATCATTTAATGTTAATGCAATTACTTTCATACCCACAGGCTAGCACTATCTAGGGGCATTTAGGTTAAGCACTTTTTTTTTTTATATCCTTCTTTAGACTGAAAATTCAATGACAGTGGTCACTATGCTGTACAGTACATGGTTGTATCCTTAGCACCTCACACACAGTCTGGCAAATAATGGATGCTTAATAAAGATTTGTTAAATTGAATGAATCAATGAATGAATGAGTGAATTAAAAGAAAATTTTCTGAGATTTTTTTTCTACTATTGTCAGGGCTATCAAAGGATGACTTGGAAAAGAGCATGTTTTCCAAAAGAAGAATTGGACCCACCTGGTCAGAAGAAACCAGGGGACTGCCTGAGGGAGCAAAATGTCCCTAAGACAAAGCAGCTACTGCAGAGATAACTGAGGGTGTTCTGAAGATGGTGCCTCAGGCTGTCAGGATTCCAAAATGGAATAGTTTTCTCAGGTAATTGAAAGCAATTAATTAATACTCTTAGTTGTATATTAAAGAACTATAGTATCATATTCAATGCAATGTCTGATGTAGGTCTTTGTTAATTATGCTTCTTGCTTATTCATTTAAGCAAAGAAGTCTCCATTAGAGACCCTGGAATGTCCATTGGATTATATTTATAGATCACACGGTTTGGATAAAGGGTGTGTGACAGCGTCTTACCCTCCTAACCCCTATGATAAGCCAATTCCTAATATTATCTTTCTCAAAAACCTAGTTTGCCTAGCACATTAAAACATCTCAGTTCTATTAAAGTCCCATACATATCCTGGA
This sequence comes from Proteles cristata cristata, assembly GCA_017311185.1. Lineage (NCBI taxonomy): Eukaryota > Metazoa > Chordata > Mammalia > Carnivora > Hyaenidae > Proteles > Proteles cristata. The sequence goes on along the minus strand of JAESUZ010002234.1, from coordinate 82,615 downwards.
AAATGCCTCCATTACAGGCATACCAGGAAAGTATTCTCTACTACCTTGCCATATGAGTTACTGATGTTTTATTTCTCAAAGTATGATTGAAAATGCAGTTATTGCTGCACACTTCTTTATTTTATTGGTTACAGTTTCTCTTTCTCCTACTTGTTTCTGTTATTGTCTTAGAGACTGTATTTGACTTTAAATCATTAGAGAAGTTTCTAAATCATAATACTGGCATTATTTGCATTTTTTCCAATTCTCCAATATATTATCCTTGTCAGCCTTGGTCAAGAGTTTAAAAATAGAGGCACCTGGTTGGCTCAGTTATGTAAGCATCCAACTCTTAATTTTGGCTCAGGTCATGATCTCATGGTTTATGAGCTTGAGCTTCGTGTTAGGCTCTGTGCTGGTGGTGCAGAACCTACTTGAGATTCTCTCTCTCTTTCTCTTTCTGTCCTCTCTCTCTCTCTCTCTCTCTTTCTCCAAAATAAATAAATAAATAAACAATAAATAAAGAATTTGAAAAGAGAGTGTCATCACAATAATTACAATCTATATTATTTCCTCAGTTTTGTTCATGGCATAGAGGCAATGTCCACAATGTCTGGAAGCCAAAGACATTTCTAGTCTTCTCGAGGAACATGCTAGGATTTGAATGGAATTGCTCACAATCAGATTTGCTTACAGATTGCCAGGTGGGCACAACGCCTCTCTAAATTTACCCTGTAACTTTTACATGCGTCAGAGACAGTAAGTAACAAATGATATATACGCTTACTGGTGGGTGGAATCCTCAAACTTAAAGAAAAGGAAAACCATATGGGCATAAAATGGACTTTGTGTTAAAAGTGGATTTCTTTTCTTGTAATGAATTGTTCCCAACTTTATGTAAATAAAAATTTTTAAAGTTTCTCTAGGATACAACTATTACAGCTTGCCCAATGAGTGGGTATGTTGTGAAAGAAAGTAGTGAGAATTTGAGCAATTTTTAAGCTGTTTTAAGCCCATGTGAAATGAAATATGACACACTGGTGTCTTCATATGTGTATTAACTTTCTTGAGTCACTTACTTTACCTAAGGGCTGAATATCTATCATGCCTCATGTGGACTCCATTCCAAGAAATGCTGAGGTAGCATAGCCTGATGTGGGCTGAAGTGAGCTGAGGGTGATATTCTCCTTGTGTATCTGCTTGGGTTGATCTAGTTGGAATCGCTTGAACATAGATCAGTGTGAATCTTTGATACAAAACATATCTAAATGCTTTACTGAATTCTGGTCTCAGAGCAGGGCTCTTGTTAACTACTTCTGTACTTTTGTGTGTAATGCACATCAAACAACTGCTTTCTTGAAACTCCATGAGCACCTCCCGCACAGTGATAGGTAGAATGAGCAAAAGAATTATTCATTAGGAAACATTGAGCCTCGAGATACCTGAGTGGCTCAGTCGGTTAAGTGTCTGACTTCGGCTCAGGTTATGATCTCACAACTTGTGAGTTTGGGCCCCACACAGGGCTCTGTGCTGACAGCTCAGAGCCTGGAGTCTGTTTTGAATTCTGTGTCTCCCCCTCTCTCTGCCCCTCCCCTGCTCATGCTCTCTCTCAAAAATAAATATTAACAAAAGTAAAAAATTTTTAAAAAAGAAACATTGAGCCTTGTTCAAATAAGGAGAAATCATTTTGACATTTTTGTTCCTGCTTAGTTTGAGGGTAAAAACTGATTAAACAATACTTAAATTATGACAATTATGATATTAATGTTAATAATAAATAACATTATGTGTTACTTATTTTTAGGGCATTAAATAGTTTTCATGCATTATCTCATTTAATCCTATGAGGTGGATCACCCCCATTTTATAGATAAGTAAACTGAGCCATACAAAGGTTGAGCTATGCTAGTTCACACAGCTAATAAGAAGTAGAGACAAAAGATGAGTACAAGTGTCTGTCTGACAGAACTGACTCTCTTTAATACTACTCTTAACTCAAATAGATAACTAGTAAAACTCCAGTGAAATCATAAACTTTATTATTATTATTATGTATTTATTTATTTTTTTTAGTGGAATTGCTGAACCAGGGTTCTTTTCTACAGACAAAAATAAGAAACAGAGTAGGGTACCTGGGTGGCTCATTTGGTTAAGTGTCAAATTCTTGATTTTGGCTCAGGTCATGATCTCAGAGTCATGAGATGGAGCCCTGAGCCTAGCCCCTCATCCAGCCACAAGTAAGACCTTCATGCCTCACTTTGGGCTCTGCTCTGGTCATGGAGTCTGCATAAGATTCTCTCTCCCTCTCTCTTGGCCTTCATGGCTCCCTCTCTGTCTCTCTGTCTCAATAAAAGGAAAAGAAAAGAAAAATGGAAGAAAGAAAGAAAAAAAAAGAAAAAGAAAAAACAGAAAAGAAACAGTGTTAAAGGGAGTACTTTGAATAATTGAAGGCAATTTTCTAAGTAGCCCTCAGGCCATAAGCTATGCCTTTCTCATATAAAGTAAGAAAAGTTTAACAATGTGACTTCTACTTTATTCTGAGAAAGAATATACAAGTATTTGATAGTCAAATAGCAAATAGTTTACTAAGGCCAATTTGTGACCAAGTTCACCTTGGAGAAAATGCCTTTCTCTGCAATTACCTTATCCACACTGCTTTGTTCAGGCTCAAATAAGGCCTATTTCAACTTGGAATAGTAAAAATTGGAGTAATGTTAAAGAGGTTTATAAAGTGCAAGGCAGAAGCTCTCTGCACTTTAAAGTTTTTTTTTAATTATATCTTTTCCTGTTTCCTTCCCTTCCTGATTAGATCAACCCTAAAGCTATTAGTTAAATCAGAACAAGGTAGATGTCCTGAGGCAATAGAGATAAGAGAGCCAAGGTAGACCATATTGGGATGTATAAACCCCAATAAGGTGAAGAGGACTTCCTCGCAGTGGGAAGTGATCTAATGCATGTTGGACACCAAGCAGGATGAAGAAAGCATTTATGCATGGGGCTGGCCTGGCATGGTGTTTCAGAAACAAAGCAAAGTGAGGAAGATGTCCACTCCCCACTTCCTATCCTAGCACATAGTGAGGAGAGCAAGCATGCAAGAGAAGGACTAGCAGCAGAGAGAGGGGATTGGTTAAATATAGGGGGGTTACCAAAAAAGTAAATATGTGAATGATAATGGGATCAGGTTTCTCACTGTTATAAAAGAATGTTACAAGTACCGAAAGTGAGATAATAGAATAAACCCTGTGGTTTGAGATTAGAACTGGAAAGATCTGTGTAAATACATGGGATGAGTAAATAGATGAATAGATGGATGAATAGATGATAGATAGATAGACAGATAGATAGATAGATAGATAATGTATTATACCCACAAATACACACACACACACACACACACACACACACACACACACACAGAGTCTCAATAGCAATGAATACATTTAAATCCCAGATCTTGGTTTCTGAATACCATTCTCCACTAAGTGGACCAAGGATTTTTGAAGAAATAGTTTACTTTAGGACTGTAACAAAAGAAATAAAGGATAGGTTTGGAATATCTTGTACCAGAAATCAAGTAAGTACTCAAAGAATCATGGAGACATGTCAAAAGACATGGAGGGTAGCTCGAAGGGGCTACTGTTGATCAAATCTGGGACAATTTGACATCAAAATAAGCAATGCTTGTAACTAATTATTAACTCATCAAATAAAATTGCAAACCATGAACCCAAAGAGTTATAAGTTAATGAATAAATTGAAATGATATAAATGAATAAATTTAAAATTTAATGGGGAATGAGCTATCTACATAGCTTCAAAGTACCTAGCCAAAAATTACTTAAAAAGGGAAAAGGGAAAAAAATAACTTTCCTCAAAAAAGTGGCAGACTCCACCTCAAAAAAGTGACCTAAATGAGCAACATCAATAGGGGACCCATCCAAACCATGAACAATAGGGTGCAATAAAAACATAGCATTACTTTTGTCACTTGTCAAAAATATATAATTCATTTCTAATTATGAAGAACATCAGACAAACTCTATTTAAGAGACAATCTATCTGGCCTTTTATATTCAAAAGTATCAAGGGCATGAAACTTAAGATTGAGGAACTGTTTCAGAATGAAAGAACTAAAGAGACATGACAAATAAATGCAACTGGAGATTCTGGGTTAAATCCTTTTGTTATAAAGGATATTACTGGGATAATTGTCAAACTTTGAATGGGGTCTGGCATCAATGCATCAATGTTAATTTCCTGATTTTGATGGCTATACTGTGGTTACCTAGTAGAGTGGCCTTTGTAGGAAACACACACTGAGTATTCAAAGATAATGGGGCTTAGATCAACAACTTACTCTTCAATGGTTTTGGAAAAAAGAAATAATCTTTGCACTATATTTGTAACTTTTTGTAAGTTTGTGAGCCTTTCAAAATTCAATGAAATATTTTAAAGTGAAGCCTTTATTACAGTCACTTCTGTAATTAGTGTGTAAGCTCTGACACAGGGTTATCAAGAGCTTAGGATGTACATATTGTAGGACAGAGAATCAGATCAGAGCATGAGGAAACAAAGCAAAGCAAAGAGAAGGACCTAAATCAGAATTCCAACAGACACAAATCAGGATGCTCTGAGATAAGCATTTTTTTTCTACTGATATTCTAATGGACAAGGATTTATAGTTACTGGTATTTGTCCTATAAGAATATAGTTAAATAAACTGTTAAAAATTTATTTAATAGTGTAAGTTCATTCTTCTCAATTTATTCCTTTTGCTAAATTTTTTTACACCCTGTATTTAGAAGATGTCAAATTGCAGCGATTCAGTAATCTTTGTTTTTCTGTTTAGCAACTGGGAGCATGTCTTCACAGAATGATCTCTTAGTAGGGAAAATTATTGTCGGGAGCTCAGGCCATTGAATTTGATGCACTCCCAGTCTGCCTTATTCACAAAGCCTATGTGGCAAACTTGAGATAGGACTTTAAGTGAGGTGCAATTCCATCCATTTTGGGGGATAAAAAGCAATTCACTTCACTTCTAACTCAGTCTACTTTTAATCAGTGGAAAAAACACAATACACACACTCATATATACACTTCTCTATATATTTACTGCTCTATATACTCAGAAGAAGAGGAGTTGAGAGACTCTTGAGTTACCCAAACCTGTCAAATTTAAGTCAAAAAATCTAAATAGATCATTTTGCAAATTTTTCAATTTCCAGTTTGCAAACATTTCACCAATTAAAAGTAATAATAATTTTGTGCAATTTTATTTCTAATACAGAAAATCCAGATATCTTAGAAATTTATTAATAGTAAATTGTTCTTTAGGGGAGTCTGGGTGGCTCAGTTGGTTAAGCTCTGACTTGGACTCAGGCCATGATCTCATGGTTCGTGGGTTTGAGCCTTACATTGGGCTGTGTGCTGACAGCTCAGAGCCTGGAGCCTGATTCAGATTCTGTGTCTCCCTGTCTGTTTCCCAGCCCCTCCCCTGCTCGTGTGCTGTCTTTATCTCAAAAATAAATAAGCATTAATAATAAGAAGAAAAATAAGAATAAAATTGTCCTTTAAAAGTTGATTTGCCTTGGGGTGCCTGGGTGACTCAGTTGGTTAAGTGTCTGACTCTGGCTCAGGTCATGATCTAGGGGTTTGTGAGTTCGAGCCCATGTCAGGCTCAAGAGCCTAGAGCCTGCTTTAGATCCTGCGTCTCCCTCTCTCTGCCCCTCCACCACTTACGCTCTATCTCTCTCTCAAGAATAAATAAACATTTAAAAATTAATTTTTTTTTTTTTTTAATTTGCCTTAGGGTGCCTGGGTGGCTCAGTTGGTTAAGCTTCTGACTCAGTTTCAGCTCAGGTCATGATCTCATGGTTTTTGAGTTTGGGTTTCACTTTGGGCTCTGTGCTGGAAACATGGAGCCAGCTTGGGATTCTCTCTCTCTCTCTCTCTCTCTCTGGTTTTTTATACCAAATGAAATGAGTTTGAGGTTCTATGTAATTTAATCTGTAATATAGACTATAAGGAAATATCTATTGTATTTTTTTACTTTTATATTGTTGTTTAATAAGGATAAGTGAACATTTCCCTTTAAAATAAATTGCATTTTGGGGGCAAGATGGTGGAGAAATAGGGAGCTCCATACATTTCACTTGCCCCCATCTCTCACACAGAGAAGGCCTGAAACCATAGGAACCCTTACAGAACCTTAGAGGTGTGTGTGAGTGTGAACTGGGGAAGATAAAAACGGGCGGACCTGGAGACAGGGAGGGAGGGGAAGGAGTCCCCTTTGTGGGGAGCTGCAGTGAGTCCAGGGGAAAAGAAAGAGCGGCTGAACCTGCTCAAAAAACTGTCCCTAGAGAAGAGAAAAACCTCGGCTGGGGACAGAGAGGGATCCGGTTCCTAGCTGTGGTGCTGACTCTGAGCTGGGTGCCCAGGCGGCACCAGGAGAAACTACTCCTCTGCTCCACAGCTGGATCCAGAGGGGAAGCGGCCCGGCCTGAAACCGCTCTGCTGCTCTCCCGATCCCCTTTGGGGAAGCTGCCGGCTTGAAACTGCTCCAAAGGACTCGGCCTGAGGACTTATATCTTGGGCGATAGCAACAAAGCGCCCAGACTGAGATCTGGAAAGGAGGCATGGCTTGGGACATAGCACACCGCCCACCTTGGCTACACCCGTGGCACAGGGAGATGGGAACCGAAAGAGTGACTTGCAACACTTGATTGGAGAAGGGACTGGCGCGCCACAATTTTTCTCCGCACAACCACCAGGGCGAGACCTCAGGGAGCAGCCGGAAGGTTGCAGTGGAGGCTAAGACCTGCCTACACCAAACCACACCCCCACACTCATCCCTGCTAGAAAGCTGCTTTTTTTTTTTTTTTTTTTTTTTTTAACCAGGACCTGGGACAAAACCAACATGGATGCACTCACTGCCGTGATTAATTCTAGATCAGTTCTTACTATTCAGGTATATTTTCCTTTGTCTCATTCGTATCTCTCCTCTGCTGGACTGCGCACTCTGGTCACTGGTTTGCTTAAACAGTCACATTTAATCCATTCTCTAGATGTATATTCTACACTTCCACTGCTCCCTTTCTATTTCTCTCTCTGTAGTAACCAGACTATATAGTTTCTCTGAGTAATATTATCTTTGTTTCTTACTCCTCGCCTCCTACCATATTTTCCTCTTTCTCTCTCTGAATTAAGCCTCTTAGTTTCTCTGGCGGGTCATTGTCCAATTTCACTTTCTCCCCGTCCTGTCATTTCTCTCTTTGTATATGCTCTTCCATCAGCACTACATATACCCTGCTATTTATTTGTAGCTAGGAATTCTAATTTTATGTTTTTAGACTGTGCTTTGCCTTTTGAAGTTTTTTTCTTTTTTCTTTTTATTATTTGTTTTTCCTCCTTTTTTTCTTTTTCCCTTTCGGTTTGCTTGTTTGTTGGGTTTGTCTGTGCGTTTGTGTGCCTTTGTTCCCTGTGTGTTTGTCTGTCTGTTTTCGTTTCCAGGGCTACCTCAAGAAGCAAGCCAAAGTACACATTGTGGAGAGTCCCAAATACCACTACGAGTAGGGAAATAAAATAACTAAAGTCTCAACAAGAAAGACCAAGAGAAACCATTCAAAGAACACTTCCTGAACGGACAGGCCCTGGACAGTCAAAGAGCCTTCTTTAATACAGCAGTAGTCGCAGGTGCAGAGTGCATAACAAGCTTTTAAAACTAACAAGAGACAGAAAGCTAACCAAAATGACAAAATGGAAGAACACTCCTCTGAAGAAATTCCAGGAAGAAGTGACAACTAAAGACTGCTCAAAACAGATATGAGCAACATAACTGAAAAACAACTTACAACAATAGTCAAAAAATTAATCGCTGGCTTGAAAAAGACATGGAAGACATCAGAGAAACTATTGCTACAAATACTATGGAGCTTAAAAATAGTTGTGAAGAATTAAAAAATGCTATAAATGAAGTGAATAATAAAATGGAGGCATCCAATGCACGAATTGAAGAGACAGAGAGGAGAATAGGTGAATTAGAAGACACAATTCTAGAAAAAGAGGAAGCTGATAAAGAGATAAACTGATCCAGGAACAAGAAAGGAGAATTCAAGACCTGAGTGATACAGTCAAATGGAACAATATCCATATCATAGGATGTCTAGAAGAGGAAGAAACAGGGAAAGGCGCTGAAGGAGTCCTTGAACAAATTATAGCTGATAACCTCCCCAATCTGAGGATGGAAACGGACATTGAAATCCAAGAGGCCCAGAGAACTCCCCTCAGATGTAACTTGAATCAATCTTCTGCATGATATATCATAGTGAAACTGGCAAAATATAAAGACAAAGAGAGAATTCTGAAGGCAGTTAGGGATAAAAGGCCCTAATATACAAACGGAAACCTATCAGAGTGGTGACAGACCTATCTACTGAAACTTCGCAGGCCAGAAAGAAATGGCAGGAAACCTTCAATGTGATGAACAGAAAAAATATGCAGCCAAGAATCCTCTATCCAACAAGCCGCTCATTCAGAATAGAAAGAGACATAAAAGTCTTCCCAAATAAACAAAAATTGAATTAGTCACCACTAAACCAGCTCTACAAGAAATCCTGAGGGAGACTCTATGAGGAAAATGTTGCAAGGAATGCAGGGTACCAGAGACACCACCACAAGCATGAATCCTACAAAGAACACAATGACTCTAAACCCATATTTTTCAATAATAACACTGAATGTAAATGGATTAAATGCTCCAATGAAAAGACATAGGGTAGCAGAATGGATAAAAAAAACAAAATCCATCTATTTGCTGTCTACAAGAAACTCATTTTAGACCTGAGGACGCCTTCAGATTGAAAATAAGAGGATGGAGAAATATCTATCATGCTACTGCAAGTCAAAAGAAAGCTATACTTTCTATAGCTGTAGCTATACTTATATCAGACAAAATGGACTTTAAAGTGAAGGCAGTAACAAGGGATGAAGAGACCTTTATATAATAATTACAGGGTCTATCCATTAGGAAGAGGTAACAATTATAAATGTCCACACACCGAATACAGGAGCACCCCAATACAGAAAACAATTAATCACAAACAGAAACAATCTTATGGACAAGATTGTGCTAATTAGCAGGGGACTTTAATACTACACTTATAGTGATGAATAGATCAACTAGACAGAAAAATCACTAAAGAAACAATGGACTTCAATGACACATTGGATCAGATGGATTTGACAGATATATTTAGAACTCTACATCCTGAGGCCATGGAATTCACTTTCTTCTCAAGTGCACATGGCACATTCTCCAAGATAGATCACATACTGAGACATAAAGCAACCCTCAATAAATATAAAAGAATTGAGATCATACCATGCACACTTTCAGATCACAGTGCTATGAAACTTGAAATCAACCTCAGGAAGAAGTCTAGAAAACCGTAAAAAACATGGAGGTTAACAAACTGAGATACCACCTCACGCCAGTCAGAGTGGCTAAGATGAGCAAATCAGAGAACTCTAGATGCTGGTGAGGATGTGGAGAAACGGTCACCCTCCTACACTGTTGGTGGGAATCTAAACTGGTACAGCCCCTCTGGAAAACAGTGTGGAAGTTCCTCAGGAAACTTAACAATAGAACTCCCCTATGACCCAGGAGTAGCACTGCTAGGAATTTACCCAAGGGACACAGAAATGCTGATGCATAGGAGCACATGTACCCCAATGTTTGTAACAGCACTCTCCACAATAGCTAAAACATGGAAAGAGCCTAAGTGTCCATCCACAGACAGATGGATCAAGAAGATGTGGTTTATCTATACCATGGAATACTACATGGCAATGAGAAACAATGAAATCTGGCCACGTGTAGCAACATGGATGGACCTTGAGGGTGTTATGCTGAGCGAAATAAGTCAGGCAGAAAAGACAAATATCATATGTTTGCATGTATAGGAGGATTAGGAGGAACTTAATGGAGGACCATGGGGGAGAAGAAGGAGGGAAATGGTGGGGGAAAGGGAGAGAGGCAAACCATGAGAGACTCTTGAATGCTGAGAACAAACTGAGGACTCATGGGTGGGGGAGAGGGGGGAGATGGACATGGAGGAGGGCACTTGTGGGGATGAGCACTGGGTGTTATGTGGAAACTAATTGGACAATAAACTATTTGTAAATTTAAAAAATCACATATTAAAAAAATGAAAAATAATAAAAATAGTACTTTTGGGGCAAAAAAATAAGTGTTTGATAGAATTTAAAAAAAAACATGGAGGTTAAAGAACACCCTATTAAAGAACGAATGGGCCAATCAGGCAATTAGAGAAGAAATTTTAAAATATATGGAAACAAATGAAAATGAAATTGCAACAATTCAAACTCTATTGGATGTGGCAAAGGCAGTCATAAGAGGAAAGTACACTGCGCTCCAGGCTTATTTCAAGAAATTAGAAAAAAACTCAAGTACAAAATCTAACAGTGCATCTAAAGGAACTAGAAGGAGAGCAACAAGAGCACCCCAAACCCAGTAGGAGAAGAGGAATAATAAAACTCAGGGCAGAAATAAACAATATAGAAGCAAAAAAACCCGTTTGAACAGATCAACGAAACCAAGCATTGGTTTTTTGAAAAAATAAACAAAATTGACAAACCTCTAGCCAGGCTTCCCAAAAAGAAAAGAGAGAACATCCAAATAGACAAAATCATGAATGAAAATTGACTTATTACAAACAACCCCTCAGAAATACAAGCAATTATCAGGGAGTACTATGAAAACTTTTATGCCAGCAAACTGGACAACTGAGAAGAAATGGATAAATTCCTAAACACACACTCACTACCAAAATTCACACAAGAAGAGATAGAAAATCTGAACAGACCCATAACTCGTTAAGAAAATGAATGAGTTATCAAAAATCTCCCAACAAATAAGAGCCCTGGGCCAGATGGCTTTCATGAGGAATTCTACCAGACATTTAAATTAGAGTTAATACCCATTCTTCTCAAGCTATTCAAAAAAGTATTATTTGAAGGAAAACTTCCAGACTCATTCGACAAAGCCAGCATCACTCTGATTCCCAAGCCAGACAGAGACCCAACAAAAAAAGAAAACTACAGGACAATATCCTTGATGAATACAGATGCAAAAATCCTCAAAAAGATACTTGCAAATAGAATGCAACAGCACATAAAAAGAATTATCCACCATGATCAAGTGGGATTCATTCCTGAGTTACAGGACTGGTTCAATATTCACAAATCAATCAATGTGATACATCACATTAACAAAAGAAAAGATAAAAACTATATGATCCTGTCGATAAATGCAGAAAAAGCATCTGACAAAATACATCATCCCTTCTTAATAAAGACCCTCAAGAAAGTTGGGATAGAAGGAACTTACTTAAACATCATAAATGCCATCTATAAAAAGCCCTCAGCTAACATTATTCTCAATGGTGAAAAACTGAGAGCTTTCCCCCTGAAATCAGAAACATGACAGAGATGTCCACTCTCACCTCTGTTGTTTAAATTAGTGCTGGAAGTCCTAACATCAGACTTAAAACAAAAGGAAATAAAAGACATCAGAATTGGCAAAGAAGAAGTCAAACTTCCACTTTTCGCAGACATGATACTCTACATGTCATGATACTCTACATGATACTCTAGAAAACCCGACAGATTCCACCAGAAGCCTACTAGAACTGATTCATGAATTCCGCAAAGTTGCAGGGTACAAAACCAACGTACAGAAATCGGTTGCATTTTTATACAGCAACAATGAAGCAACAGAAAGAGAAATCAAGAAACTGATCCCATTCATAATTGCACCAAAAACCATAAAATACCTAGGAAGAAACCTAACCAAAGATATATCTGTATGATGAAAACTATAGAAAACTTATAAAGTGAAGAAGACACAAAGAAATGCAAAAACATTCCATGCCCATGGATCAGAAGAATAAATATGGTTAAAATGTCATTACTACCCAAAGCAATCTACACCTTCAATGCAATCCCAATCAAAATTCCACCAGCATTCTTCACAAAGCTAGAACAAACCATCCTAAAATTTGTGTGGAACCACAAAAAACACCGAATAGCTAAAGTAATATTGAAGAAGAAAACCAAAACGGGAGGCATCACCATTCCAGACTTTAGCCTCTGTTACAAAGCTGTCATCATCAAGACAGTATGGTATGGCACAAATACAGACACATAGACAAATGGAATAGAATGTAGAACCCAGAATTGGACCCACAAATGTATGGCCAATTAATCTTTGAAAAAGCGGGAAAGAGTATCCAATGGAAAAAAGACTGCCTCTTTAACAGATGGTGCTGGGAAAACTGGACAGCAACATGCAGAAGAATGAAATGAGACCCCTTTCTTACACCATACACAAAACTAAACTGCAAATGGGTGAAGAAAGTGAATGTGAGCAAGAAACCATCAAAACCTTAGAGGAGTAAGCAGGCAACAATCTCTTTGACCTCAGCTGCATCAATTTCTTACTCAACGCCTCTCTAAAGGCAAGGGAATCAAGAGCAAAAATGAACTATTGGAACCTCAACAAGATAAAAAGCTTCTGGAAGGCAGAGGAAACAATCCATAAAACTAATAGGCAACCGATGGAATGGGAAAAGATCATTGCAAATGACATGTCAGATGAAAGGCTAGTATCCAAAATCTATAAGGAACTCACCAAACTCCACACCTGAAAAACAAACAATCCAGGGAAGAAATGGGCAGAAGACATGAACAGACACTTCTCTAAAGAGGACATCCAGATGGCCAACAGACACATGAAATGATGCTCAGTGTCTCTTATCATCAGGGAAATACAAATCAAAACCACACTGAGATACCACCTCACACCAGTCAGAGTGGTGAAAATGAACAAATCAGGAGACTTTAGATGTTGGCTAGGATGTAGAGAAATGGTCACGCTTTTATACTGTTGGAGGGAATGAAAACTGATGCAGTCCCTCAGGAAAACAGTGTGGAGGTTCCTCGAGAAACTAACAATAGAACTCCCCTATGACCCAGCAGTAGCACTGCTAGAAATTTACCCAAGGGATACAGGAGTGCTGATGCATAGGGGCACATGGACCCCAATGTTCATAGCAACACTCTCAACAATAGCCAAAAAATGGAAAGAGCCTAAGTGTCCATCAACTGACGAATGGATCAAGATGTGGTTTATCTATACAATGGAATACTACATGGCAATGAGATAGAATGAAATCTGGCCATTTGTAGTAACTTGGATGGAACTGGAGGGTGTTATGCTGAGCGAAGTAAGTCAGGCAGAGGACAGATACGATATGATTGCACATATAGGTGGATTAGGAGGAACTTAACAGAGGACCCCACGTGGGGGAGAAGAAGGGGAAAAATGGTTGGGAAGAGGGAGAAAAGCAAGCCATGAGAGACTCTTGAATTCTGAGAACAAACTGAGGCCTGATGGGGATGACAGAGAGAGGAAGGGGGTGATGGGCACGGAGAGGGCACTTGTTGGGATGAGCACTGGGTGTTATATGGAAACCAACTTGAGAATAAACTATTTAAGAAAAAAACTAAAATAAAATAAATTGGATTTTAAAGGAGAATAATGAATTTTTTCCACACGGAAATCAAATACAGAATACTAATTTCATCAAAGGTGCTAGCTAGTTGTAGTTTTCCCCCCATTTTTAACCTACAAGTGGCTTTCCTTGGCATTAATCACATAGTTCCATGTATCTATATTTATAATTTTAACAGATACTTCATAAATATGGAATCAGGCTATTATCTTGATAATGTGCCACTTTTCTATAAATACAGAGATAGGGTAATTACCACTAGAACTATTTGATAAAATTCAAAAATAGATAAATAATGAATAAGTCTTCCATTCAGTCATTAAAATTCAGAAAACAAAACAAAATATATTTAGCCATTATCCTTTTGATGAATTTGGCTCTCTGCCTTCAAACCACTACCAATTTCAGCTGGCACATAAGGAGCATTTTATGAATACTGCCCAGTGTGCGATGAGCTGAACTGGAGACACTAGTCAACAACAGTCCATTAGCATTATCCAAATGAAGAAGCAAATTAAGCATGAAAAAAATTAAACAATATAAAAGTTGATATATAAGACAGGAAATTCTAAGAAATTTTGAGCAAAGATCAGCATGTCTTATAATCCAAATATGCTTTGAAAGTGGAATGCAAGATTATTCATACTGACATGACATAAATACATGTTACCATAAATTTTGATGTAAGTGTTGCAAGATGGTAACATGATTTTCCCCCCTCTTTATGACTTTATCACTGTAGTGTGACATGGCTCCTGAGAAAAGCTAGTATATTTTCAGGTTACAGTAGCATCAGAGGGTACACTGTATGTTATGTAAATGAATCCCACCCTATGTGATCCTCAAGCATATATATGGAGTACTGTGCTCAGTCATTCATTGTAGAAATTGTTACTGTACTTTTCAAGTTATAGGTTGTCATTTATTCAATATTTCTCCACAAACATTTATGGAGAAACCATCTACTATTGAATAGGACCTATGATAATTCCTGCAATACAATAATGAATAAGCATTGTCTGCAGTTCCCAAATGCATAGACCATTTAAAAACCACAGTGATAAGCCATAAGCCATCAGGCTATGATGTTGTTCAGCACTGTTTGTTACAAGAACATAAAGAAGGTCACACGAGTAACTTTTGAAGGGTCAGGGAAGGGGTTTTGGTGAGGAGATCACTTCCTCTGAGGAACTTTTCTAGACCATTTGACATACATCAGATCTGGCATTCTTGATCTTTCCTTGAGACTAGATTTCACAGTTTGAAATGTCATGTCTATTTGGGAGGTTTTTTCTGTTCAGTCTCCTCAATGAGATATGAGAGGCTCCAAGAGACCAAGACCACACCTATTTAATATACCATGGTCAATCACTTCTCAGTCTTTTGGCTAAGATCAAGTGTAGTATCTGTTCTTATCAGTTTAGTGTACCATGGTCTTCCTATTCCTTGGCATCTAGTGTGTGTTTAATACCTGATAGAGTGAAGTAAATGATGTCTAAATTTAAATTCCTAAGACAATCAGGGACCAGGTGTCTAGGTGGCTCAGGTGGTTAAGCGTTGAACTTCAGCTCAGGTCAGGATCTCATGGTTCATCGGGTCTGTGCTGCCAGCTCAGAGCCTGGAGCCTGCTTCAGATTCTGTGTCTCCCTCTCTCTCTGCCCCTGCTTCTCTCTCCTCTCTCTCTCTCTCTCTCTCAAAAATAAATATTTTTTTAAAAAAAGAAATGCACTTTTATTAAAAAATTTTTTTATTTATTTCTAGGAGAGAGAGAGAGAGAGACAGCGTGAGCAGGGGAGGATCAGAGAGAGAAGGAGTCACAGACTGAAACAGGCTCCAGGCTCTGAGCTGGCAGTCAGCACAGAGCCCGACGCAGGGCTCGAACCCACGAACCGCGAGATCATGACCTAAGTGAAAGTCAGACGCTTAACTGACTAAGCTACCCAGGCGCCCCAGAAATACACTTTGGTTAAAGTGAAATGAATAGATTTCTTACTGAAGGAAGTATTAAAAGATGCATTAGCCATAGTTCTAGCGCAATGGGTAGGAAGATAGGAAAAGAATTATATACTACTGTTTGATGGGGGTGTAATAAGGGAAGAGAAACATTTACCTTTCTGAGCAGAAGGCTTCTCAGAGATGGCTCAAGCCATCATCACCTCTCATATGAATTATTACAATAGTCTCAGGATTTCTTTCAACCTCCACTATTGTCCTCTTCAGTGTCTACACCAAACATGATCCAGATTAATTCTTTAACTTACAGTCATACCTTTTCATTCTGCTAATTAAAATCCTCAAATGTCTTTGCTCTCAGTCAGAGTAACAGCCAAGGTCCTTAAGATGGTCAGCAAGAGCATTTACAAGCTGGCTCTCCTGTTGTCTATCTTTTTTTTTTTTAAATGTTTATTTTTGAGAAAGTGGGGGAGCAGAGTGAGGGGGGAGGAGGCAGAGAGAGAGAGGGAGATACAGAATCTGAAGCAGGCTCCAGGCTCTGAGCTGTCAGCACAGACCCCAATGCAGGACTCGAACCCATGGACTGACTACAAGATCATGACCTGAGCCAAAGTCATATGTTCAACCGACTAAGCCACCCAGGTGCCCCACTTCTGCTGTCTATCTTATTCATCACCTGATACCTCTGCTTCAATCATTTTAGGCTTTCTGTGATTCCTCTAATAAGCCCAGTAAGCAGATCTTCACCTCATGGCCTTTGCATTGAGTTTCTTCTGCCTATGCTGCTCTTCCCAAAAACATATTTATGAGTCAGTTCCTCTCTTCATTCTCTCTTAAAGCATCAGCTTTATCAGTACTGCTAATGTAACATGGATAAAATATCCATACTGTGATAGGCTGATAAAAAGCCTCTGAAGATGAGCACATATCAATCCCTGGAATTTGTGATTGTTACCTTATTTGGAGAAAGGTCTTTACAGGCATGATTAAATTAAAGATCTGGATTTGAGGAGATTATCTTGGATTATCTCGGTGGGCCTTAAATGCTGTCACAGGTGTTCTCATAAGACAGAGGCAAGTATAGATTAAACATACAGAGAGGAGAAGATAATGCGAAGACAGAAGCAAAAATGGGAACAGTGGAGCCTCAAGCCAAGGAATGCCAGCCACCAGAAGCAAAAAGAGGCAAAGAACAGATTTTCCACCAAAGCTTCTCGCATATGTGCAGGCTTGCTAACACTGTGATTCTGCACTTGCATCCTCCAGAATCATAAGAGAATCCATTTCTGGTATTTTAAAACCCCAAAGTTGTGTAATTTGTTATAGCAACAATATGAAATGAATATAGATATCAAATACTTATCCCCTTTACCGTGCTCTATTTTTATTCCATAGCATTTATTATCTGCCAAAATATGTAATTATTTATTTTTGGTTGTCAATCCCTTGCTACTAGAATGTAAGCACCATATGACAGGCAATTTCTGTGCTGTGTCCCCATTCTGAACTAATGCCCCCAGGGCATAGGTCTTGGTGAGAAGGAGGAAAGGAAGAGAAGAGAGCAGGGAGGAAAAGAGGATGGAAAAGAGGGGGATAAGACTAAAAAGAAACTAACAATGATAATGAATAGAAGAATTTTTCTGAAATTACTTGCTTTTTAGAACTAAAATATTATTCAAAAGAAAGCTCAATGTGATTTAAAGGATTAAAAAAGACTAGTAACTATTTAAGAGAAATCAAGAAATTATGTTTTTGTTCATTTGTTTTTTTAACATCAGTAGAAAGAAAGGGAGAGGAAGAAAAAAGAAAATAGCTTACGAAAACTATTTCAAGAAAAGATAGAAAATCCCAAATATACTTACAAATGTTAAAAACAATAAATTAAAAATACAATATTTTCCCACAAAAGAAGAGAGAAAGATACCAGGCCCAGATATTTTGCAAAGATGAATTCTATTACACAATCAAGGGATGAATTATTCTGATCCATATTATAAACTATACTAGAGTTTAGTATATAGGAAAAGTGCATAATCCTCATCTCATTTGAGAATCCTAACATAAACTTAACAGTAAATCCAGACAAAGACAATATGAGTATGGTCCCAATTGGCAAATGATTATGAATAAAGGAAAAAAATGCTAAAAAATTAACAAATCAAATATGACAATGTATAAAAAGACAATATGTCATGACCAAATCAGTCATATCCTGGGAATGTAACATTCATTTATAAATTCACCAGACTAAAGGAGAAAAATCATGTAATCAACTCAATAGATGCAGGGAAAACAAAAAAATAGCAGACATAATACTTTTATTCATTATTTGTAATAGAAATAGAAAAGTATTCTTTAACCTGGAAAAGAATATCTACAAATAACATATAGCAATCATCTCATTTCATTGCAAAAGAGTGAAATCATTCTTTTGAACTTGGGGACAAGTGCTCTTGCTTTTTTCAATTATATTAGAGGTCTGGAAACTGCAGTGAGGCAAGAACAGTAAAAAAAAGAAACCAGATAGAAAAAAAAGAAATAAAATTGTCATTCTATAGGGATGATAAGAGTTTTTACATAGAAATCCAAAAGAATCAAAAGATTTGTCAGAAGAATTTAGAGGGAGCTTACCCATGTTGCTAAATATAAAATTTAATGCCTTATTTCTATACATCAACAACCAACCATTAGAAAATGCAATCTTTATAAAAAAGAGAGACACCATTTGCAAAGCACTGAAAAATAGAACATTCTTCACAATCAATCTAACAAAAGTTGTACAGTTTTAAAACATGATCCCAAAATTCTTTGACAACTCTGATCACAAAATGGAATTTATGCCCCATGCCAGAAATCTGGGTTTCGTAACTCTTTGACCGATAAAATCTAGTAGAAGTGACACTGTGTCATTTTCCAGATTCAAGTCTTAAAAAAATTGGCACTTCCATTTCTTATCTCTGAAAATGCTGGCCCTTAGGACTTGGTCACCTTACTGAGAGGTGCTCTGCTAACTAGTTCTTTTAGAGAGACCATATACAGAGGCTCTGAGACTATATGAAGAAGATACAGAACTCTTTCTATCTCCTAGCTACACAGATGCCTCCTTTTCATGGCCTTTACCATATTCCATGTTCAGTCACCGACTTTCTGCAACCACAGGAAAGATCTTGAGCTAGATCAACTGAGATGACCCTTTCGTTCTCAAAACCCTGATCACAGAAACCATAAGAGGTAGTAAGATGGTTTTTGTTGTCCTTAAAGCACTATGTTTGGGATAATGTATTACGTGAGCAATAGATAACTAGAATAACCTCAATGGAGAAATTTCTAAATTTTCCCAAGTAATGTTTAAAAAGATGAACAAATGGGGCACCAGGGTGGCTCTATTGGTTAAACATCCAACTTTGGTTCATGTGATGATCTTGTGGTCCATGGGCTTGAGCCCCACTTGGGGCTCTGTGCTGACAGCTCTGAGTCTGGAACCTGCTTCAGATTCTGTGGCTCCCTCTCTCTTTGCCCTTCCCCTGTGCCTTCTCTCTCTCTCTCTCTCTCTCTCTCTCTCTCTCTCTCTTTCTCTCTCGAAAATAAAAAACATTAGAAAATAAAATAAATAAAACATAAAAAGATGAATGAAAACATAGATTAAATGCAAATCCATCAACATCCCAACAATCTTTTTGGGAGCACTCGTTAAGAACAAGGTGGAAGTTTTCTTCTTCATATATCAAAAATTATTTTGAGGGTATAATAGCTAAGTCTGTGTGGTATAGGCACAGAGATTAACAAATTCACCAAAAAAACCTAATAAAGAGACAGGAAACACAGATATGAAAAAAAATTAATATGATCTTCATCCCACTGCAGATTAGTTGAGAAAGAACATTTTCAATATACTTTGCTGTGCAATTAACTGTTCATAATAGAAAATAAATGAAAATGGACTCATTCCTCACATACATAAAATCATCAATTCCAAAAAGAGTAGACTTAATTGTGAAGATAAAGCTAGAAAGATTTACAAGAACTTATAGGAGATCCTCTTCATAACAGTATACTAAAAATTTCCAAATTTATTAAAAACTATGAAGCCTTAAGAAAAAGTTTAACTTGGGGCGCCTGGGTGGCTTAGTCGGTTAAGCGTCCGACTTTCGCTTAGGTCATGATCTCGCGGTTCGTGGGTTCGAGCCCCGCATCGGGATCTGTGCTGACTGCCAGCTCAGAGCCTGGAGCCTGTTTCGATCTGTGACTCCCTCTCTCTCTGACCCTCCCCTGCTCACGCTGTCTCTCTCTCTCTCTCTCTCTCTCTCTCTCTCTCTCTCTCTCTCCTAGAAATAAATAAGACATTAAAAAAAAAAAAAGAAAAAGAAAAAGTTTAACTCAATAGGAAGAAAAAAGGGTGGGGGGCAAACTTATGATCATGCACATTGGAAAAGAAATAACGTAAGTTACCATGAAAATTATAAAAATCTGTAAACAGAGTGTACTTTACTGCATGTAAATTATAACTCAATAAACAAACCAAAATTATAATATGCAAAAAATACCCCACCTTATGACTAATCTTGGAAATACAATTTATAATCACAACTATAAAATACTACTCACCTACCAAATTGGCCAAAAATAATAAAAATCCCAGTAAAATTAAGCTTTGACAAAGATATGAAGCTACTGGAATATCTATATGTTGCTGGTAGGAATACAAGTTAGCACAATTTGGGAAAATGATTCAATATTAATAAGTCATGTTAAGGATGCACTGCTCTTCCACTGTTGTTTTATATTCTAAAGAAATTGCTACTACAAATTTGAGCACTAGGGAGCATGGACAAGAACGTAGCACTGCATGAGATAGTAAAAATCTGGACATGACTCATTCACCAAGTGGTTAATATAATGTGGAAATCAAATATTAGATTAAATTAATTTAATTAATTAGAAAAATCAAATGAAATTTAATTTATTTTTATTTTTTTATTTTTTATTTTTTTTAATATTTTTATTTATTTCTAGGAGAGAGAGAGAGAGAGACAGCGTGAGCAGGGGAGGGTCAGAGAGAGAGGGAGACACAGACTCTGAAACAGGCTGCAGGCTCTGAGCTGGCAGTCAGCACAGAGCCCGACGCGGGGCTCAAACCCACGAACGCGATATCATGACCTAAGCGAAAGTCGGACGCAACCGACTAAGCCACCCAGGCGCCCCTAATTTATTTTTTAAAATGTTTTTTATTTATTTCTAGAAGAGAGAGAGAGAGAGTCAGGGTGAGCAGGGGAGGGTCAGAGAGAGAGGGAGTGACAGACTCCGAAACAGGCTCCAGGCTCTGAGCTGGCAGTCAGCACAGAGCCTGACGCGGGGCTCGAACCGATGAACCGCGAGATCATGACCTAAGCGAAAGTCGGACGCTTAACCGACTAAACCACCCAGGCGCCCTAAATGAAATTTAGTTTAAATGATGGAAACAATTGTATACTTTACTTAAGAATATATATATATATATTCTTAAGTAATGAAATCTATGCAATCAATACACAAAATTGTGCTTTCCTTTGGGTGTGGCATTCAATGACATTAGTGAAGGACACACAAACAATACAACTCTAGGCCTGATGTCAACCTTCATGTCTACAAAGTTGTTTAATATATTAACCTTTACTCCTTAGCTTGTCTGAAATAGTCCATAGTATTCTTAAATTTTTAGGTCAATGTTGGCAGCCTGAAAATTTACAATCCCCTATATATGTAGGGTCATTATACCAAGTGAGTGTTTAGTATATTTACTCCAAAGTATGAATGTTGGTTTTATGAATAAGTTGGATCATAATTTCAAGGAATATGTTCTGTGTTTTAGAGAGGGTTCAGAGGTTGACATACTAATCTTAACTGAAAGCAGACCTGTTAGCCTCTGCTTCTACTTCAAAAGTGTCCTTCCCATATTGCAGGAATGAAAAATGTCTGCATCTTGAATAAGGGGGAATTAATTTTCAATGATCTCTTATAGATAGGTAAGATTAAGGCAGTGCAGGAAGGTGAAAAGATCAGGATCTTTGCTTTGATTCTGAACTCTGCAGCCGTGCTAGTGATTGAAACATATCACTGAAAACAACCTCAAGGTCAAAATGATGCATCTGTTTGCTTCGTTAGGACTCAAGATTCATGTTTGCCAAATTCCTTCTGACTACTTGTACCTGGTTTATCTGCCTGTGATGAGATACAAGGATTTATGATCATGCAGGATTGTCTTCGTGAGCTTTTTGTCTTTGTTTTGTTTGTTTATTTGTTTCTGTTTTTTATTTGTTCTGTTGGATGTGAGTAAAGATATTTAAAATGTTGAGTAGGGACATGTGTTGATTATTTCTGTTATTGAGTAGAATGAGATTAGATGAGAGTCCACCTAAAGAGTCATCAAATAGGAAGAAATGTATAGAGCAAATTAAAAACAAAGCAAAAATTAGAGTTAACTCCTTTTGTTGATGCCCTCGATACTTTGAGGAGTTGACATGTGATTCCTTTAAGAACCTGATTGTTCACATCACGGCCCACATGCCAAATATTTTCACCTTTTATTTTGTATCTTAACAGACAGAGCTCAAGTTTAGAGAAAACACCAGTTCTATTCATTGGAGAGAGATCAAGTGCAGGTCAGTCATGAAATCCCTACCCTGTTAATTTCCCAGACACGCCATCTCTTCAGTTGAAAATTGTTCTGTTTACAACTTTCTATGGATTACATTAACATTTTTTTCTTACTTACAAATTCCCATGGTAATACTGTCTTTTTGTGTCCATATAACATTTCCCTCTTTTGGTACCAAAACATCAATTACAGAACTGTATTGACATGTCAGGCCTTTATTTGCTTGCTTTTTGATCACAATATCTCTGTGTGACATTGTTTGGCATTTGCTCATGTAGTAGTCTTTCATACAATTTTTAATTATTTTATCCAGATCCCTAAATGTTTTGACAAGTTAAGCTGCTCTGATTCATTTGCAACAACCTCAGCTCTGAGAACGAATAATGCTTTCAATTAAAATAATAAGTGAACAGTTTAAGGAAAGTATTACAAAAAAATAAGAAAGGAATGCATAATGTCATTGTCTATGCCTTCTTGTTAAACACTGTAGCTTTTTTCCCATAAAGATGTAACTTTTGGCTTCCACTTTGGCTGCTAAAGAATCAAGGAGCTTTATCAAGTACTGTGCTCTCTGCCTTAAAAAAAAAATGTCCATTTGTAAGCAAAGTTCCAGTAAGAGGGAAAAAAAACTTGTATGTTGTGAAATCCCATAAATGTACGACCTCCGAATTAGATATGACCATGTTTTAATAAATTGTATGACTGGATGCTAGCTGTTCCATTCCATAGGCTATAGGATCAAA
This sequence comes from Proteles cristata cristata, assembly GCA_017311185.1. NCBI lineage: Eukaryota > Metazoa > Chordata > Mammalia > Carnivora > Hyaenidae > Proteles > Proteles cristata. The sequence goes on along the minus strand of JAESUZ010002234.1, from coordinate 59,714 downwards.
AATATTCCTCTTGCACAAGTATGTTTCCATAAAATGAAACACAGTTTGAGTCAGGGTGATCAATTGCAACAAAAGGAAAGCTTGTCATTTACACCACCAGTAAAATAGTTCCCCAAGAGGAGCCAGTTATTAGCTATTGAAATATGGTTCTGTGGGAAGGTATGATCACTGAGTGGTAAGATCAGCATATTTCAATTGAGATGTCTTTTAGGAGCACAGTAATCCTCATTTAATCATTATACATATTCTCTTTCTCAGGGTTTTCCTCCCTTGTAACAAGACACAGCTACAAGAAATTTATTTTTCATTGATGGTGAAATATGTAGATAAATAAAAATTGTTTTAAAAATCTAAAAATTCCTCCCTCAATTATTCATGCACAGATAGAACTTGAGAGAAAAAGCTGGAATTCGCTTTAAATAGGAAATTGAAGTTCATAGAACATAAGAAAACCACTTTTGATCAAACCCTAGCAACTCAATAGTCTAATATTATTACACCAAAAGATAACTAATAATTGTCACCAAGGATGTCATCCTTAAATTCCGGTACTTTTCATTTCATATAATTTAATCAATAGTATACATATCAATAATGATTTATTTGTACATCTCTTCATTCTTTTTAAAAATACGCAGGTCTAGTTTCTTTTTTTTTTTTTTTTTTTTTTTTTTTACAAATAGTTTATTGTCAAATTAGTTTCCACATAACACCCAGTGCTCATCCCCACAAGTGCCCTCCTCCATGCCCACCCCTCCTCCCCCCACATCCACCAGTCCTCAGTTTTTGTCAGCATTCAAGAGTCTCTCATGGTTTGCCTCTCCCCTTTTCCCCACCATTTCCGCCCTTCTTCTCCCCCTTGGTCCTCTGTTAAGTTCCTCCTAATCCTCCTATACATGCACACATATGATATTTGTCCTTCTCTGCCTGACTTATTTCGCTCAGCATAACACCCTCAAGGTCCATCCATGTTGCTACACATGGCCAGATTTCATTGCTTCTCATTGCCATGTAGTATTCCATGGTATAGATAAACCACATCTTCTTGATCCATTCATTTGTTGATGGACACTTAAGCTCTTTCCACGTTTTAGCTATTGTGGAGAGTGCTGCTATGAACATTGGGGTACATGTGCTCCTATGCATCAACATTTCTGTATCCCTTGGGTAAATTCCTAGCAGTGCTATTGCTGGGACGCAGGTCTAGTTTCTGCTGCCCCTCTTATTTTAGGAAAGTTGGAGCTGTGCTGTCTATCCCCATATTTATTGTAGAAATATGATGCAGTGTGTTCTATTTGGATTATAAAGAGGCTTGAAGATTGAATAGTTTAATAGCCTTGTGCCCTCTCTTGGACTGCCTTTACTCTGTTTAGCTTTAGCAATATGGACATGAAATGTTTTTTCTTTAAATAGTTTATTGTCAAGTTGGTTTCCATATAACACCCAGTGCTCATCCCCACAAGTGCCCTCCTCCATGCCCATCACCCCCCTTCCCCTCTCCCCGACCCCATCTGCCCTCAGTTTGTTCTCAGCATTCAAGAGTCTCTCATGGTTTGCCTCCCTCCCTCTCCCCCACTATTTTCCCCTTCTCCCCCACGGTCCTTCATTAGGTTTCCCCTAATCCTCCTATACATGCAAACATATGGTATCAGTCCTTCTCTGTCTGACTTATTTCGCTCAGCATGACCCCCTCAAGGTCCATCCATGTTGCTACACATGGACATGAACGGTTAAAGGTAAAATGTATCACTGTTCTAGTTAGAAAGGTATTCAATCAGGCAATATGAAAAATGTCCAAGAATGGAGCACCTGAGTGGCTCAGTGAGTTGAGTCTCAGACTTCGGCTCAGGTCATGATCTCATGATTCATGAGTTCAAGCCCTGCATTGGGCTCTCTGCTGCCAGCAAGGAGCCCACTCTGCACCTCCCCCTCTCTCTTTGCACCTCCCCCGCTCACTCACGCTTTCTCTCAAAAATAAACATTTAACAAAAAAAATCAAGAGTTGATAAAGATTGTTTTTGTTGTTGTTTTTAGGAATGACCATGTTTTAATAAATTGCATGACTGGATGCTAGCTGTTCCATTCCATAGGCTATAGGATCAAAAGTATTCCTCTTGCACAAGTATGTTTCCATAAAATGAAACACAGTTTGAGTCAGGGTGATCAACTGCAACTAAAAGAAAGCTTTTTTTCCAATGACAGAGTCAGTGAAACTAATGTTTTTCCAATGACAGAGTCAGAAGAAACTGTAAAATCATAATTTGGATAAAAGGAAGACATAAAACATGGGGAAGAATAAACACCATTATGGTTCTCTATACCAAAGAAAGCAGACAAAAGTAAGAAAGTCATACAAAGAGGAAAGAGAGGCATCAATGCTTAGAGATGAAGGGTGGCTAATAAAAATGAAAGCCAAGGGAAAGTATTACATTTCAATGTTAAAAGATATAATCACTGGGAAGGAGGAGGTCATGCTTCCATTTTTTTTTTTTTGGAAGGAAAACTATTTGAAAAATGATAGAAATTTTAAAAACATCAAAAATCAGCAATGTGGTCAGTTGTGCTTTCTTCCTCAGTAATTGCAATTACTGAAAGCTATATAAGAACTTTTCTTTTTCCCCAGAGAGTCTCTGTGGACACACATCTTCAACTGTTTGCTATTCTTTGTCCATTTCTCTCACCTCTTTGGGTGTATCTAATGAGTGTTCCTCCACTTGGTCAGGAGTTCCCAAAAGAGGCCAGATGGGAATTCCAGGCCATAGCACTGAGGCCATCTGGCAAGATGAAACATTGACCAGGGAAAATGCTATAATCCTTCATCACCTTGCTCACATCATAACCCAAACAATATTTACCTATATTAGGTGGTCATAAATAAACTTAAGAAGAATGGTTTTGGAGAGGCCATAGGTAAAATTTAGATTTCAATGTACTGAGAAGAAATTAGAAGGTGAGCACACTGAGGCAACAACTATAAGACTTCTTCTGAGAAATGTATTGCCAAAGAGAAAGGTCAGGCAGCAATTCAAGGGACTCAGCATAGCAAAAGACATGATAAGGAGATGCTTACCAGAAAATTTTGTATATGGCTTGTGTGTTATCAGTGGGTGCTCCTTTTGTACTTTATTGATTACTTAACATTTCTGATAAAAATAGCTCTGGTTATGCTCAAGATGTAGCCTACTGTTGTTTTAAAATGTTTTTCTATGATCTATAATCTGTGAGTATATACTGAGGTATTCATGATCATTTCAGCAAACAAACCTTTAAAACTTTCCATGCCCTATCTATAGACATTAAAAATCCATTACTCACAAAGTAAAAATTGTAGTATTCCAGTTAGATTTACCAAATTTGATTCTATTACCAACACACAATCCTTTCCCTTGCCTAAGAGAAGAAAAGCATATTGACTAATGGACTTCAGAGATGGTCATTTGGTGTCACTCTATTCTTATTCTCAAAATTATTAACACAGGAAAATATAGATGTGGCATTATTATTTTGAGTGAGACTTTTTTTTTTCCTAGGTAGCCTTCACCTTAGTGTGATAATGGCTTTGTTAAATAAAAGAGCTGGCATACTTGTAGGGGGTGGTAAAAATTCAAAAGAGGAATACTTAAAGAGGAAATACTAAATTCATCCTTTGACAGGTTTTCCTATAGCAAGGATGAGAGAGAGACTTTAGAAGCAGAGCCAGGACTCTCCAATGAGGCTTCGAATGATCTTGTTTGGTCTGCATTGAGCTAATTACCTGGCTATCTGCCAAAAAGACCCATTACCTTGTGCTATGTAGACTCTAATGTTAGATAATATCTAATTTTTAATGCTAAGAAGTGGCATTTGATGTTGTTACTAGTATCTGGTGGAAAGCAAGGGACAGGAGGTCAGAAACAGTTTCCTGGGAAGTGCTCTTAAACTGCTTCCTATGCAGCAGGGAAGGTGAACAAAGAGAAACCCTGTAGCCACCATTTCCTTATCTTTCATAAGAATAAAGAAAAAGGGAAAGATTTAACATAACCTGCTCAGCAGGAAACTCAACTTTACAGTTTCAGAACAGCATAATTTGGGTATTTTATATTAGTCTATCATATCCAAGCATTTCAAAAATAAAACAAGAACAGCTTTTAATGCAATCTGTGTTTACTAATATGAGCTAATAAAATCTCATAATATTATTTTGTATTGCACTAATGGGTATTGCATTATAGGATATTAGTTAAATCACCCATTATTTCGGTATTTGATGTGTTACTCATACTGGAAGCATGCATAGCATGATATGAGAGATTTGGTGGGAACAAATAGGGTACAGAAGTTAAAATGGACTTTTAAAATAGGTATTAGAAATAGATTGGTGACGGAAGAAGAGCGAGAAAGAGCAATAATGCACACAGGGCATTTGGTTATGGAACATCTAAACCTAGTGAGGAGGCAAAGGGCAGCTTCTAGAATTGCTGTGGTGACTTGCAGGTTGCTCCAGTAAACGTATTCAGAGATGAGAATACGTTTGATTGATGAGAGCTCTATACTCTGAACTTGACATTCCTGATACCTACCATCTTCTCTTTATCCCCTTAAATCTGAACACATGCACTTAGGTCCTAAGAGAGTGCCAAGCCCAAGATTAGATGGACAGTAAGTGTGGAATGGGGATTTTCTTCCAGGCTGTCTGGCCCAAAACCACTATGTTACACTGCCTACTTATCATAGCATTTTAAAAAGACTACAGCAGGAGCGCTTGGGTGGCTTAGTCGGTTAAGCGTCCGACTTTGGCTTAGGTCTTGATCTCGCGGTTCGTGGGTTTGAGCCCTGCATCGGGCTCTGTGCTGACTGCCAGCTCAGAGCCTGGAGCCTGTTTCAGTCTGTGACTCCCTCTCTCTCTGACCCTCCCCTGCTCACGCTGTCTCTCTCTCTCTCCTAGAAATAAATAAAAAATATTTTTAAAAAATTTTAAAAAAAATAAAAAGACTACAGCATAGAACTCGATCCTACTTAATCAGATACAATTACTTACTAAACGGTACTATGGACAGATGGAGAAAGAGACCAAACATTTATGGAAATCACCACAAGTTTCTGTATACCATGAGTAAGGCTAGACAAAACGATGCTCTCATCTACTCCATGCATCAGTGTGATGAGAGATTATGGATTCATGTGAATAGGGCAAGTATATGGAATATTCACTTAAAAGCATGGATCTCGAAATCAGAGACAACCTCTTTTAATTCCTATGTAGCCTTTCCTAGATTTGTAACCACAGAATATCAATTAAAATTTCTTGGTTTCTCTATCAAAAATATATAAATAATAAATATTTCTCTAAATGTATTTTAATAGTGTTAAATAAAAGCATAATATTCTTAGCAAGTGACAGAAATATACCAACTTCTCATTAAATAGACATAATAATTACCCTGAGGTGCATAATAGTAATAGCTGAAGTGGTCATGTATGATTGTTAATTTTACACATCATTTGGACTAGGCTAAGGGATCCCTAGGTAAAACATTATCTCGGGGTGTGTTTGTGAGAATATTTCCAGAAAAGATTAGAATGTTGAAGCTTTAGACTGAGCAAAGATCTTCCTTACCAGTGTGGGTGGGTATCATCTAATCTCTTGAGGGCCTGAATAGAATGAGAAGTCAGAGGAAGAACAAATGTGCTCTCTGCTTGAATTGAGACATCCATCTTTTCCTGCCCAAAGACATCAGCGGTCTGGTTCTCAGGCCTTTGGATTCAGATGGGGCCATCATTGTCCCATAATTCCTGGATCTCTAAACTAGGACTGGGACTTAGATCATTGACTCCCCTTATTCTCAGGTGTTTGGACTCACTGAATTATACCACCAGTTTTCCTGGTTCTCCAATTTGCACACAGCAGATCATGGGACTTCCTTGGCCTCCATAATTGTGTGAGCCAGTTCCCATAATAAATCTCCTCATGTTTATCCATATATATCCTATATGTTTGTTTCTCAGAGAACCCTCACTAATATACCATATACTCTGGTTGTTCTAGAAGAATCTTTATTCATACTTCTTCTCTAAGAATAATTATTCATGTTGCTCTCTTCTATGCTCAACATTGTTTTGGTTTGGACAATAAATTATTATATTCTTTAATAGCCACAACTTGTTGAATACTTATATTATTTCACTAGTAATTTCTTAAATATGTTTGACTTATCTAATCCTTGTAACCCTTGCTAGATAGGTGTTATTATGATCCCTGTTTTATAGATAAGAAAGCTAAGACACATAGAAGTGAAGCAACTTGGGGATTTGAATTCAAACTTTGCCATGAACTGCCTATTTATTAGTTCCATTTATTTATTATTAACCATTTATTTAGTTGGATGACATTAGCACTGTAATTACACAAGCATTCCAAAATACAGAAAAGGGAAGAGATGAAAGGAGATGAGAAAGAAGAACAAAGAATTTCTCTGTCAAGTCCCTGCTCTGAGTGATATAACCATGTATTTTTTTCCTTATTATGGTTTCTGAAGAGTTGAGTCCATTTGAAGTAAACTTTACCTGAAGCCAAATTAATCATACACCCTAAGACATGTCTGAAGTCCTACATACAACAGCAATTCCTTGACAGATTACTTTCTCTCCTTTTTCTTTTATGACAGTGACATCTTATAAAGTATCACAATTTGGGTTCATCTGATTGTTTCTTCATGATTAGATTTAGGCCATGTATTTTGGGAAGAAATTCCACATGAGTGATGTTGATGCTATGCCTTCTCAGGACATCACCCCAGGGGCTCCTGCGTGGCTCAGTCAGCTAAGTGTCTGATTCTTGATTTAGGCTCAGATCATGATCTCAGAGTTTCTGGGATCGAGCCTCATGTTGGGCCCTGCACTGACAACCTGACACTACTTGGGATTCTCTCTCTCCCTCTCTCTCTCTGCCTCTCCCCAACTCATTCTCCTTTCTCTCTCTCTTTCTCAAAATAAATAAATAAATAAACTTAAAAAAACCCGACTTCACCTCAGAAGTCACAGCATGTCACTTTATCCTTTCACTGTTGATGTGAAATTTGGTCACTTGACTTAAAGTGGTATCCATCAGATTTTTCCACCATAAAGGTACATTTCCTTCTCTCTTTTTTTAATTAGTAAATATAAGTTGACAAAGACTTGATATTGCCTAAAAATATTCTCTTTCCCCAAAATTATCCACCACTGTTGTAGCATGCACTGATAATTTCTCCTTTAATCAATTATTCAGTTATAAACACTGATTTCCTAACTCTTATTCCTTTAAGCAAGTACTGGTTGACTTTTTATCTCACAGATATCTTTCTCCTCCTTCCTACTGTTTTTAATTTCTTTAAAAATTCAATGTGTAATAATTCATTACAGACTTTATTCATTTTGTTTGCTACTCAAACTGACCCAAATTTGTTACCAGAACATTTCAATGGCCAGAACTAAAATATCTATATAGTGAGTTGCATATATATATACACATATATCAAGATTTACATATAAACCATGAAATATAAAGATATGATATTTAACATGAATGTGTATTATAGGTTTATATTACTAACCATAATTCCAGTCCAACACCACCAGGTTCTTCCACACATTCCTCAATCCCTTACTGATATCTTCCTTCATCCATAGTGAGAGACCTAAGTATTAACAATACCAGTATATATATATACTCATTTCCTGAGTTCCACTATTTATAAAAACTAATTTCAGAATTGCTATACCACTGCCACTAATAACTAACCTACTAAGTAAAGCCAGAGTTTTGTTATTGTTGTTTTAATAGTTCTTTGTGTCTTTACACTGATAGTGTAGAAAGTACTGTCTTCAAAAGTTACTTGGATAATTCTTTTCTCTCTGGTTATCTTTATCCACTTTATATAGAGTAAGGTTCATTTGTTTCTGTTGGTATTCATTTTTAGGAGGTTTGATCTATCTTGGTTAATGTAAGTGTTTTGAATCTGTAGAACATAAATGTGGTTTCAAATATGAAAAGTATAAAAGAGAGTATATCAAGAGAAGTATAGCTCCTGTTTTTATCCCTTCTGTCTCATCCCCATATAACCCTTGTAGATCATCAGTTTCATCAGTTTTTGGTTTATCTAAGATTTATCTTTTTTTTGAAGGATTAACCTTTATTGTTTTTTCTTTTCTTTTTTTAAAAATAATTTATTGTCAAGTTGGTTTCCATATAATACCCAGTGCCCATCCCCACAGGTGCTCTCCTCCATGCCCATCATCCCCTTTCCCGTGCCCCCCCACCATATCTGCCCTCAGTTTGTTCTCAGCATTCAAGAGTCTCTCATGGTTTGCCTCCCTCCCTCTCCCCCACTATTTTTCCCCTTCTTCTCACCCACGGTCCTCCGTTAAGTTCCTCCTAACCCTCCTATATGTGCAAACATATGGTATCTATCCTTCTCTGCCTGACTTATTTCGCTCAGCATGACACCTTCGAGTTCCATCCATGTTGCCACACATGGCCAGATTTCATTCTTTCTCATTGCCATGTAGTATTCCATTGTATAGATAAACCACATCGTCTTTATCCATTCGTCAGCTGATGGACACTTAGGTTCTTTCCATGTTTTAGCTATTGTGGAGAGTGCTGCTATGAACATTGGGGTACATGTGCTCCTATGCATGTGCTCCCTTTTTGCATAACAAGTAGCAGACAATACTTTTTTCATGTTGATTTTCTCCTTTAAAGTATATTCTGGAAATCACTCCATATCAATTTCTAGAGATCTTTCTCATTCTATACCGTTAGGTAGATGTACCATAGTTTATTCAACCAGTCTCCTATATATGTGCATTTGGGTTTCTGAGGTAATAGAAAACACATATATAGGTCTCTTTCCTGATTCCAGACATGGGGTTACTAAAACCCTTGTAATTTCATTAGTGATAAGAGTATCAGAAGCATATTCCTTCCAATATTTGGGGTTTTTTAATTCCAGTTCCTGACATAGAATTCAAATCCTTTGAAATTTCCTGAGTAATAGCAGTGTCTTGTTCTAATGAAATGACACTTGACGGGCTCCTGGGTGGGAGCTGGTCACCAGAAAGACCAAGCCATAATTAGAAAGTTGGAATTTTCAGCTCCATCTCCAATTCTCCATAGAGAAGTGAGACTGGAAACTGACCTAATAATCTATCATGACTGCTGTGATGAATGAAGCCTCCATAAAAATCCCAGAAGTTTTGAGTTGAAGAGTTTCCGGTTTGGTGCACATCTGGAGATACTGAGAGAGTGGCATGCCTGAAGAGGGAATCGAAGTGCCATGGTTCCCCCATACTTTACTCCATGCATCTTTTCCATCTGAATATTCATCTGTATCTTTTATCGTACTCTTTTTAAATAAACTGGTAAGTACTAAGTAAACTGTTTTCCTGAATTCTGTGACCCACTCTAGCAAATTAATGGAACCTGCCAAGAGGGTTGTGGGATTCTCTGATGTATAGCTGGTCAAGAAGCAGGTAACAACCTGGCCTTGTGATTGGCATCTGAAGAAGTCAAGGAAAGTTTTGTGGGACTGAGCCCTCAACCCATGGGAAGTGATGCTATCTCCAGGTAGATAGTGTCAGAATTGACTTAAATTGTAGGATATCCAACCTGGTGTCACTGAATTGCTTGGTGTGAGAAAAACAAACAAACCTGGTGTCAGAAGTATTGTGAACAATGTGGTAATGTGAGAGTAAAGGACAAATAAAGAAGAAGCCACTTTCCCTACACAAAGTTGTTTCTGAAAGTTTGCAGTTATATATAAACCAATGTTGGTACAATGCTGTTATAAATACCTTGCACAATTTTTTCACGTTAATGGCAATGTATCGTTGAGGTGAATACCTAAGGTGTGCTGGACAAAAGTATTGCAGTTGTAGTTTTACTAGATATTACCAAATTCTATTGTGTAGAAATTATACCACTTTCCATTTCTACCCGAAATACATGAATGTCTGTTTCTTCACAACCTTGACAACAGACTGTATCGTCAAACTGTGGAATTTTTCTACAAGTGATTGGTAAAAATGGGATCTTACTGGTTTTAATTTGCAGCTCTCTTATTTTGAGTAAAGTTGAAAATCTTTCCATATGTTCAGAGGCTATTTTTATATCTTTTTTGGTTAATTTTATGTTTTCCTTTCTTAATTTTTAAAGAGTTCTTTACATATTAGGAATATTAGCCTTTCATTTGTGACTTGCTTACATTGCAAATGTATTCTCTCAGTTTGTCATTTGTCTCTTATTGGCCTATGGTGATTTCTGCCATTAAGAATATTATTTTCAGATATTTAAATTTATTAATATTTACCTATAGAATAACTGAATTTTGAGTTATCGTTAGAAAGCTTTCCTCTCTAATCAATCAGGCTCTACAAGAGCTCGTCTACTTTTTCTACTTGTATGCTTTTATTTTTTATAATTAGATCTCCTATGCATTCAGAGTTTATTTTTGTGTGTGGTATAAGGCCTGAGCCAGATTTTATCTTTATGCAAATGGCTGTCCATTTGTCACAATGCCATGTATTAAAACATCCAACTTTGTCCCAGATGATCTGATAATTTTTAATAAAGTACTAGATACATAAAGTCATCTTTATTATCAGTAGCTCCTTGATGCCAGCTGCTATTGTCATATTAATATTCCAAAACACAGTTGTTATTATATAACGTTTACCCTATCCTAAATAAAAACACTAAAACTACCAATATGTGACAGGTTTAAAATTAAGTATAAAAGTTTAAGTTTCCTGCTGCTTCTTGCAATATGGCAGACAAGGTATTCTGAAATAACACTCTATTTAAAATATGTAGAAATTCTGGATAAGATTCAACAAAAAACACTGATAATGCATTTCTGGGCTTAAAAGAAAGTAAGCTAAATCTTCCCTGGGCCAAAATGAAGAGAAAACTGAAACCCATAGGGAAATACAATGGAAAACAGAAATGGTATCATTTGTCCACATCAGAAAACAAAATGACCTTTTACCCATATAAGGCAGGGAACCCAAACTTTGACCCCAGAAAAAGCCAGATCTCTCCATGCTATCCCCTCAATAGAAGAATGGAGTTTTTAAAAAATCTACCTTGTGGCTAAATGGGCTCATAGGAAATTTGGGGCCAGCCAATACCACTCCTAACCCTATAACCTAGAGAAGTGCTTGTATTGCATACATGTTCCAGGAGACATGTACAAACAATGTCTAGTATTTTTTAAAAAGTGGTGAACTTATTTCAGAGAAAACTATAGCATTAGAAATGAATTAACTACAGCATCACTATCAACACAGATGAATTTCACAAATATAATGTAGAGCAAAAGAGCAAATGCAGGTACATATTTTCAAGTTAAAGAACATGTAAACCAAAAAAAAATCATAGACTAGGCATGCCTCTATATGTATATACTATGAAGATGTTCAAAGGAATGATAAATACAGAACTCTGCTGTATTTAACCATGGAAGTGGAGAGGAAAGATGAGTGTGAGGAATTCATAGAGGGCTTCAACTTTTAGTAATGTTTTATTTCTAAAGCTGGGTGTTGTTTTACTCACATCTGCTTATATACTGTGTTCAGTTTGTTTCTTTACAAAGATTTGTTAATGACCTACTATGAGGCAGGCATTGTTCAAGGCAACTGGTACATCTGTGAACAAACATGTGGAGTTCATATTCTAGAGGAGGGATACAAAACATGAGTTTTAAAATATTATTTTTGTAAAAATGTTTATTTTTAGAGAGTGAGAGACAGTGTGTGTGTGTGTGTGTGTGTGTGTGTGTGTGTGTGTGTGTATGGAGGGTGAGTACAGAGAAGGAGAAAGAGAATCCCAAGCAGGTCCCACACTATCAGTGCAGAGCCTGACACAGGGTTCGATCTCACGAACTATGAGATCATAACCTGAGCCAAAATCAAGAGTCAGATGCTTAAGTGACTGACCCAGGCACACCTAAAATATCATAACCTAAAAAACAATGTAGAATATTTTACATGGAAAGGTGCAAATGGTATAAGAAGAGTGCTCCAGTCTATGCTATTCAGAGTGAATGTTCTTTCTATCACTCTGAATAGCATAGACTGGAGCACTCAGTCCAGCTGAGGAGTAAAGAATAAACTGAACAGGATAAGCAATTAAAAGGCCACTGAAGTAATCAGTACAAGACTGATGGTAATCTGGACCCCAGTGGTAGTATAAAAGCTGGTGAGAAGCAGTCAGATTTTATTCAGAATTTAGAGATAACAGGAATTCTGGATGGTTAGAACATGGAATGTGAGAAGAAGGAATAAGAAGAGTCTAGGAAAACTCTGAAGTTCTTGGTATGTGCTGAAAGAATGGAGCTCTTATTAACTGATTTAGGGAGGACTGTGGGTGCAGTAGCCTGCTAGGGCCACCATAACAGAATACCACACAATGTGTCGCACCCTTATGTCACCACAGAAATTTGTTTTCTCTCAGTTTTGGTGGCTCAAATTCTGAGATTTAGCTGTCAGCAAGTTTGGTTTCTTCTGGAGTATCTCCTCTGGACTTGCAGAAGGCCACATTCTTTCTGTGTGTTCCCATGGTCTTTCCTTGTGAACATATGTCTGGTGTCTCTCTGTGTGTGATAGTTTTTTTCTTATAAGGACACCAATAAGATTGGATTGAGACCCATTGATCTGACCTCATTTTACCTTGATTATCTCTTTAAAGGCCTTATCTTCAAATACAATCACATTCTTAAGTATTGGAGTTTTAGACTCCCACGTATAAAAAGGGGTGTGGGGTGTGCCCGTTTTGGCACAACTGGACCAAAAATAGGTAAGTAAGTTTGGGGATAGGAGATTAGGAGTTTAATTAAGTATATGTTAATTTAAGATATTTTGGACATCTACAAAGAGATGTAGAATAGACTTTATGAAACATGAACCTAAAATTCGGGTAAGACATAATAGCTAAATACAAAATACAAATTTTAGTATTGTCAGCAAATGGAGTTTAAAACCATATGACTTGATGAGATCATGAAGGGAGTAAGGTTAAATAGAAAAGAAAAGGAGGTCCAAGGATGAAGCCACTGAGCACCCCAACAGTCAGTAAGTAATCAATGATAAACTATCAAAGAAAACTGGTGAAAGACTGTAAGAAGAAAATTTAATAAGCCATTAAAAAAAAAAGCAAGAGGTAGCAAGAAGGAGAGAGAGACCATGTGCCGTAAATATCACTGGTGAGTCAAATAAAATGAAGTCTAAGAATCGGTCCCTGAATTTGTCAATGTGAAGGTCATTGGAAAGATTGGTAAAAGCTATAGTGGTAAAATGGTGAAGGATAGAAGCCTGAGTAGAGTGGGCTTAAAGGAGAATAGAATCAAAGAAATTGAAGTCAGAGTAAAGATAATTGTTTCAGGAAATTTTATCTTGAAGGGGAGCAGAGAAGAACAATAGGTGTTGGGGAATACGGGATCAAAAGAAAGTTTTGTTTTTAAGATTAAAGAATAATAGCATGTATGTGGGCTGATGAGGAAAATCCCATAAAGAGAAAATTGGTAATATAGAAAGAGAAAAGGAAATTGGTAGAGCAATTTCCCTCAAGTGAATAAGCTAAAATGCAATCTGGTAGAGAAATTATCTTTACATAGGAAGGAACAAAGATAATAATAGGCACATATATAAAAATATATATGTGTATATATATATACATTATTATATAATGCAATATGTATGTGTGTGTGTATATATACTATGTAATTGTATAAGTGTCACTTAATGATAATGTATTACCTGCCCCTTTCCCATTCCATTCTTCTGGAAAATGTCTTTTTATATGAAGTAGGTGCTTCTGGAGAGGGATGTGTGTTGCCCATTAACCAGGGCATTATAGTAAATGGTTGAGGCATAGGCATGTAACTACCCAGTGTCCTTCCTGAATTTTTCAAATATAAGCTGAGGAAATTTACTTCTTTCTTCCTTAATCTCAGTATTGCAAGGCTGTAAACTTGAAATATCCTGCCACATGGATAAGCTGTTTTAGAGGAAGAAGCCCATAAAAAGTCAAAGAAAGAGAAGAGACAGGGAATAATATGTTCCTGACATTGTTCATGTCCATGATTCTCGGTGTCCTTCAGGTAATTTCTACAGAGTCTTTCCAAGTAACCTGAACTGCAAATTTCTTTTTGTCTTAAAGTAAAAGAAATTAGTTAAGGTATTCAAGGACCTACAGAACCAAAATAAATTATACTTATGTTTTTTTATATTAAACATTGGTTCCCTGTCTTTCACCCACACTAAATTACTTATAATTGTAATCAATCTTAACTCTTCCTCATTTCTCACACTTCTCATCTTAATAATCACCAGTTCCTTCACTTCCACGAAGGATTTCCTGAGTCAGACCCTCACCAATGCCATTCTAGTCCAAGCCACCCTCATTTCTTTCCTTGTTGAATAAACAAGTAATTTCTAATTCTTAACTTTTTTTCTAGGTTTGCTCATTCTATTTACTCCATCTGGAATTCTCCATCTACTCAGTAAATAATGCTGAGTTCTGTGCAGGGCTCCTGATTTCTCCAACCTATGGGACTTCTCCCTCATTAAAATGCTTTAGATCACTCTTATATCATTTTCTTTTCCATTTTTTCTTTGCCTGCCAATTATTTGGAACCTCTTATAAGATAAGATAATAACTGTATGGAGAGTAGTTTTAGTCAACATCTTATCTGCAGCACCTTGTATGGACTATATTCTTAGCAGTTACATCTTATGCTAAGTTATCAAAAATTAACCTAGTTTTTTTCCATTTAGATAAGAATACTTGACTGGGAGAATGTTAATATATATAGGTTATGATATACTCTACCACTACTTATAAAGTCACTTTTGGTAAATTAGGGGTTTTGTAATGATGGGTAATGAAAAGAGAGAGAATTGATACCTCTTGGCATTCTCTGTTTACATTATTTCATCTTTTCCACTTTAATCCTTGTTTAAAACTGAGAAAATTGAGCAATAATGAAGAGAAAGAATGCAGAAATGTGGCATTTCAGAAAAAAACATTAGATATGCCATTCTTCTTGGACTGCAATTTTTGTTCTATGGAAAATATTTCGGGACATCAGTTCAAGATGGCCTTTGTGAACAAAAACACATCAGGTGATGTCTGCAAATAATTGTTAACCTAACAACTTCTGTCCTTGCTTTATAAATATTGTCTCATTTTTAAAATGTATTTGCTTAAATAAAAGCTGTTGCTATGAAGCTTATAAGATAATTATGCCTATTCACCAAAAATGTTTGTTTTAAATTTGTTGCTAAAATTTCTGGGTTTAGTAGCAATATTATTTCAATACACACAAAAAAAATGCTATTTGCCATTTGTTCTTGAGAGCTAATAGAGATGGCTGCCATGGACTCATCAACACTCGTAAACCTGAACCACTTGTATTTGTTCTCTTAAGACCACGTTTTGTCAAACACATCCACATAAAATGACAGAGATTAAATAGTTCATGATTGAGTAAAACCATCATTTTAGCATTATCATTCATACCAAACATTAGAAGATTCTAAACTGATAGAAACTTTAGCCCATGGTCATCAATTCTAAAAATTTGATTTTACAGATGGTGAACCTAAATAATAAAATATATTATTCTATTAACCTATACTAAGAAACCCCACTGAATGCTAAAGCTAATAGCTTGTCACAGCTACTAAAATGGAAAAGCAGCACCAATAGACTAATAATGCCATATGATCTGCCATGTAATGCAAATACCAAATTTGTATTCTGGTGGGGGGGAGGGGGGAATGGGAATTTTGTTCCATGACTATGGAATGTTATGTCCCCTTTGGATTATCTTCTTTGGGCCTATTTTAACCCTGAGATAATGAAAGCTTTGCATGAGTAACCTAGGATAGAGTATGGTCTTTTGAAACTAACTTTTTCTCACTGCCAAATAAATCTCTTTTAAATATGTTCTCTGTATGGCAATCATGACATCCATTGGCCAACTGGATCTGGGGTTATGCCTGGATACTTTCCACATTGCACGTGGTTGTCAATTTGAATTGTGTATCAACTACCCATCATATTTGGCACATCTGTACTTAACATTGGCATTAATTTTACCCTATTGTTCTAATTGCAGTACTTTGATGTAATGACACCATTCAATTCACAGATGGTACTGGTGGGGGGTTTTCCCAAAAAAATATAATGTAATTTTAATTTGGAATGTGAGAATGCCAAAAATAAGAGCTTCATTGATTAAGTTATCTGAGCCTGCTAAACAGTTGAACATTTGAACTAAATAGGAAAAACTGGGAAAGAGAACAGCAGGTTTCAACACCAACCTACTGCAAATGTTTTGTTTTTTGATTATAGTCTATGAGGCGCATACGACTTATCTATCCACAAACAAACTTTGACATCTTTAGGAGGAGCAAAATAAAGTCTATACTTTTATATTAACATAGTCTTTTTTTTTTAAGATGAAATCATTTGGTGGATTGAGAATTCTGCAATTTGAAAGGTAATTAAACTATTAAATTTAAAAATTATTTATGTTGTTAAAGTATCGCAGATTTGAGATATACATTATATACATTATATCTCAAATCTGCGATACTTTAAACAATTTAAATACTTTTAAAATATATATTATGTATTTATATTTATATATTCACATATAAATATATGTTTAATTATTCATATATAAGTAAATATATATTTATGTATTATAAATTTACATTTATATATTTTAGAGATTTTTCTGTAGTACCATTCTTACAATTTCCTAAGACATCATGAAATAATGTCTGTTACAATTTGCATTGTGTAGAATAAAATCAGGGGGAAACTGGGTAACTTTCCAAAGATCATAGGACTTCTTGTTAATGGAAGAACGATTAGAACACAGATCTCTTCTCACTTTAAATGATTTTATGAGGCACTGCCCATTCTGTCAAGTCAACAGCTCCTGCCATTTATTTCAACCGGAAACAGACTACGTTTCTAGTAAGATGAGGAATGCAATGTGTGAGTGTAAGATATGATACTTAGTTTTGAAATGGGGGCAGGGAAGAAGAAGACACTAAACCACAAGAACAACTCATTTTAATAGTTTACTTAGAATTAAAAGTAGGAGTTGGAGGAAGTCATGGAGGGAATGGAAGGAATGAAAGGCATCTGACTGTAGTCTGAGTGAAAATCCAAAAAGACTATGTCACCAGTCATCAGTTTACTCTACTAAAACACAGGAAGCCAGGACCCCAGTGAGCTCAGAGAATTCTAACTTAATGAAGTGATCAAATGGTGGACTCATTGATGTGTTGTTTGTGTGTTTGTTTTAAGTAGATTTTAATGAGACCAAAGGATCCCTAAGGTAGAATTAGGTGTATGAGAAACACCTGAAGGAGGATGCCAACTGTCCAATTTCTGGTCTTTCCTTGGGGCTATTGTTGGGTTCCATGAGGAAAGAAGCTGCTGGCTGAAGCCAAAGAAGCTATTTTTATAAGGATATTTATTAGGCTTGGATCACAAGTAGTATTTCTATGAGATTTAGGGAACAAAGTTCTTCCCACTCTAAGTGGAAGATAGAGTGACTTTGTCTCAGTGATGATATAGAAGATACTAAATGGCCCCTTAGGTATTGATGGTATCGGAAGCCCTATTACCCTAGTAAAAAGTAGAAAGTGTTAAGCACCAATCCCAAGTTGGCATGTAAATAGTGATATCAACAGGATGCTTCAAAACCTCAGAACATTATTCCTGAGTATGTCCGAGACACCCTAAAATTCTGTCAGATTTAACTGAGAATTTCAGTGGTTGGAAAGGAGCTTGATCGTCAGTTTATACTAAAAACAGAAGTTTACTATAAAAGTCATAGTCTGGGAATGCTGAGGATACTTGATTTATATATGCAACATTCTTAGCGCCATTGTCTTCCTACACCCTGCACCCTGTCAATGGTCACAGGAAGCCCCAGCCCATTAAAGTTGCCAACTTCGGCTACTTAACATAAAGGATGTATGACCACTGTAGTAGGACATGCCAGGAAGCTGGCCTGTGAGGCTGAGGAGTCATTAAACAGTACTAATTCATGTTGAATGCACTGCTGGAATTTTCACCTGTGCATCTCCTCAGCCCCTCTCCTCCAAGGCCTTCCCATTGTTTAGAGCAGGTGTAGCTATTTCATCAAATGGTATCTATTATGCAAAGAATTGTACTAAGTTTTGTTTCCATCTCTCAATGTTTCATGTGAGATTTCAACATCAATCATCCCCAAATCTGAATTGCCCATATCTGCAGTGGTCAGCACTGAAATGTTAGCCTATCCTTGATTTTTCTAGGTCATGTCTTGAGTGATAAATTAGGTATCAGTGAAGTCAGTTCAAAGACTCACTGGGGAGAGCACCAGTCCTACCTCACCATGGCTCTTCAGATCTTTAAGCATTCTTATATGCAACGGGCTCCATCAAAGCTAATCGTGAAAAGTATGTATGTGCTAAGAACCTTTTCAGCCTCCCCTGAAAAGCTGTGACTCACAGCTCCATGGTCCAAGGTACTGCAGGGAATCATGGGAAGAGGGCCATGAAAGAAGTGGGACCCTGAGAGCATAAAGTCCTCATGCTTCTCTTAGCTACAAAGAGACATTTTGATTATAGACAGGCATCCTCTCTGAGTAAATAAACAAAATTAAAGGGCGACTTTGCACTGTATTTTTCACTACTTTACAAAAATCATTATCTAGAAGTTATTTCTCTTTCACAGATACCCTACCCTATCCTTCATTCTGTTTAGGTTTATCTGCTTCCTTATCTCTGCTCCCATAATTTTTTTTGAAGATTTTCTTTCCAGGTATGTATTTTTATTTATACATCTATGCGTGCATGTGTGTGTACATACAAACTTCCTCATCTACTGCCAAAAGTTGTTGCATTCTAGTTAATTTTTGAAGCTTGTGCAGCTGTTAATTAAAGTGGCCATTACGAGATGATTTAGCATATGATTTTAGAATAGCATACTGCAAGTTTGAAAGGATCTACACCTGTGTTTACCTGTGTACTAGAACTGGTTCTAGGGAAATCCAGATGAGACCCAGGTGCCCAACCCACTTTGTTGCAATATTTACATTTTGCACTAAATATGTTTATGCTTCACATTTCTAGTTACACAGTCCTAATTATGATGAACAGCATTTCTATACCTCTCTCTGAGAAGCGGAATTCCTTTCCTGTCGAGAAGTAGAAGTACAAAATTGGTTTATTGTTGTGCCAATTTTTCAAGCTTATTGGAATGAAAATTCCAGAGCATTGCTCTTCGATGAGTCTCACCTTAAGACAAGTCTTTAGATAGCTAAAATAGCAAGATGTTTTTCACGTAAAATCTGTTTGTAAGAGAAAATGAAATATTAAGAGATTGGAGTGCAGAAGTTCAATGTATGAGAAGATGAACTCAAAGACATTGTTACAGAGTACACATGGCTTTTAAATTGACAGTACTAAATATCTGTACTAAGTAACATTAATTTTCTTCCTTCCTTCCTTCCTTCCTTCCCTTCCTTCCTTCCTTCCTTCCTTCCTTCCTTCCTTCCTTCCTTCCCTTCCTTCCCTTCCTTCCTTCCTTCCTTCCTTCCTTCCTTCCTTCCTTCCTTCCTTCCCTTCCTTCCTTCCTTCCTTCCCCTTCCTTCCTTCCTTCCTTCCTTCCTTCCTTCCTTCCTTCCTTCCTTCCTTCCTTCCTTCCTTCCTTCTTCCTTCCTTCCTTCCTTCCTTCCCTTCCTTCCTTCCCTTCCTTCCTTCCTTCCTTCCTTCCTTCCTTCCTTCCTTCCTTCCTTCCTTCCTTCCTTCCTTCCTTCCTTCCTTCCTTCCTTCCTTCCTTCCTTCCTTCCTTCCTTCCTTCCTTCCTTCCTTCCTTCCTTCCCTTCCTTCCTTCCTTCCTTCCTCCTTCCTTCCTCCTTCCTTCCTTCCTTCCTTCCTTCCTTCCTCCTCTCTCTCTCTCTTTCTTTCTTTCTTTTCTTTCCAGCACTACAAGTTTTGAATATGGTTCTTTTGCCTTTCTTTCTACTTCATTCATTTGAAACTCATTGTGATCAGGACTGAGAAATTCTGAAATGTGATCTTCCAACTGAAAAGTTCTGGTTGTTATGTTATCTAGTTTTACAAATTCAGGCATGTTTCAATTTATTTTCTGAAATAAGATCTAGAGTCACAACATTCAGAATATTAGATTTTTAAGGAACCTAGCAGTTTCCCAAATAGTTTAAGATGTTGCCAAATGAATATGGCTTTCATTTCGTTGTCTTAATCATCATCATGACTCTTCAGTTACAAAAGCAACAAATATTTTTTCAGCTGTATCTTCATCTGGCTGGTTGTTCATTTTGACCAAACCTGGGGATCCTTAGATCAAGATGTGCTATAAGTCGCAAAATGTGAATGTATTTTAACAGGTTTGTGAGGTTACTTATCAGTCACAGTATTTTCTGATAAATGTGAATTGAAACACTTCAAACATTTTTTTTTCTGAGTTTTAGATGTTCACAATATTGATTTCTTAACCTGTCTGTACAGTAAGGATTTTTTTCACACACAAAAGTGCCTATAAAACCACTTGATTCAGTATGCAATATTTTGAATGATCTGAAATCATCCACTGGGTTTGTAATAAGACTATATCATTTTTCTGCCTACATTTTTAAGTGGTATTCATGTACTCAACTTAAGAAATATTTTCAATAATTTTATAGTCTCCATTATGTATGTGTGCTAATAACTGAGCCTTGTCTGTGACTACTAAATTTCTTTGCAGAAAATATATTTACATTAATTATAAAAGAAATGAATTAAGTCTACTCAAATAATTTTCTTATAGTTTCCTTTCTATATCAGAACAATGATATTTCTATAATAAAGGTAAGGACAACATGAATGCAAAAGATGTGCTCTTTATTTCTTTTAAAAATTAAACAGAACTTACAAACATTTTACAAAGGTTATGTCTTTTGAAATGTGACTATTTCTTCATTCAAAAGATGTTATGACACACATAAGTATACAAAAACCTTGATTAGATTGTAGCTCTGCCATAATGCCAACCCATTGTCTTATACTTCATTAATTAAATAGCCTAAGAAATACAAACAGTGATTCACATTCGGAACACAACGTATGATATAAGTCAATTTGAACAAGATAAATACGGTTTAAATGAGAATCAACTGTCTTTAATTTGTGCCCTGAATAAACAGAGAGGGAAACTAATTTTTTTCTGAGTGTTTACTATGTTCTAGGGATTAGGCTAAGTACCTTCTTTTTACTTTTTACTCCTTATGGAAGATCATATAACTCTCATTTTAAAAAAAAGATCATGTAATTCATTTTATAATTAAAGAAAATAAACTTTAGAGTGGGCAACATTTCCATGTTTTTTCAAGTACTTCCTTATGGAATTTCTAGAATTTATATGTTCACATACATTTCAATTATGAGATCACACTCAGTTTGGGGGCAAAAATCTTTTGCAAAGCCCCTAACAAATTTGCCATGCAGCTGATTTTAAACTTCTTACCCAAACATCAGTTACATCTATATGTCAAGTAACATCAAGCTGAATTAAAAATGTATTGGTGTTCCTGGCATAATCACTAAGAGACTTCTTAATTAACCTGCCAGTTCTCTCAAAAATAGAGCTCACTTTTACCTTATAAATGAAAGCAGATGAAGCAATTTTTCTTCCACTGATTTTTTATTGACTATAGTTACTACAGTTTCATATAATCTGTGAGTCCTGAAACACATCCACAAGCAAAGACTTCAAAAGTACTTCTTACTGTAACTTCACTTCAATATGCAGTTGAAATATAGTTTCGATAATGTTCTTTACCTATTGCATCAGTCACCCATGTTAAGCTCCTCTTCTTAACAGAAGAGGGTTTGATCTATGTCACAGGAATCAAATGAAAACAGGAGGAAAGACATAGGAACTCTCTAATGTCCCCTCCCAATTTTAATTCACAGTGATTATTTAATGCCACCTCGAGGCTAATTCCCTAGGCAGTATCATAATGAGAACTATGTAACTAGAAATATTACTGTTCAATTTAAGAGGAAAATAAAAGCTACCAAATGTGAAACATTTCTTATAAGACAGGTACAATGCTATATGCCAGGGTTCAGCAAAGTTTTTCTGAAAAGGGACAAACGGTAAATATTTTAGGCATTGCAAGCTCTGTGGTCTCTGTAGCAAGTACTCTACCCTGCCATTGTAAGGTGAAAGCAGCATTAGAAAAGAAGTAAATGAATAAGTGTGGCTGTGTTCCAATAACATTTTCCTTATAAATGCTTTTGGCTGGCAAGCCACGGTTTGCTGACACCTGTGATGTACATTATCTATAGTCATTAGAACAAGCACCAAAGAAAGGTATTGTTGAATGTATTCTATAGATGAAGAAACCGGGATTCAAACAGACTTAGTATACCTAAGTTCTCATTGGGAAAACCAACCTCCGGTAATTCAGTAGAAGAAATTTAATACAAGGAATTAGTTAACAGAGTGTCAGAAGTGGTAAGAAGCCAAACAGGGTACAGTAACACAACCCCCAGAGTGGAAACAGAAGGAAGTTGCTCACATCTGAAAGAAGGGACGGCATAACCAGAAGCCAGGAGTTGTCCATCAGGGACCTTGTCGGAAAGGGAAACAGATGTCATCAAAGGGGTGAGCCTGCAGCAGAAAGGGAAAGGGAAAAAAATGCCTTCCAGTCTCCCACCATATTGGTGGATCATAGCTGGATTATAGTTTGCAGATTTTCAACCTTTTACAAGCAGGGAACTGATCTCCGAGGATACACAAAATGACAGGTACAAGAAATATAATATTATCATAGTTAGAACCCAGGTCTGTTTCCCCCAAGCTCTGTGCACTTCCAGTGAGAGAGAGAGCATAAGTAGAGTTTGCTTCTTATCTGTTCTTCTTTTGTTTTACATATGTAATGTTTCTTAGGCTCTCAAAATATAACTCTTGAATTAGCTTCACTCTATAGCACTCAATACAAAAAATATCTTAGTTCTGTGAAGAACTGAAACTGTCATGTCTGCAGCCATAATAAAGTAAAGATATTTCTGTTAGTTTGCCAATGCCTATTTCCCAATGTTGAAAAGAATGTGCTTACAAAATACATAAATAAATAAATAAATAAATAAATAAATAAATAAATAACTCATTGTCTTTAAGTTATATTTAAAGCTTCCTTTAGGATTCATTTAGGATTGTCCCATTTTCATCTGGTTATTAATTTGGTTGGTTTTCATCTTCTTACATCTTAGTCTCAAAAGATTATTTTCAGGATTGATAGTAAAATAGGGCTTGATATAGTGACAATCTTAGGAGTAACTATACATGTTGCTTAACAGACTCTTGCTTGTCTTACTGTTTGCTAGAGTCATTTTGAACATCTGCAGCCTGCATGACAGCAAGTAAATGGTTAACTTTAAAGTTCCAGGGGCTTCTGGAAGATGCATAGTAAATTGAGATACTCAGAAATTATTACTTGCTCCAAAATTCTCCACCCTCGTGGGGAGCCTTTTTATTTACATTTCAACATGGAAGTTTTTCATTATCCAAAGATCCAGAGTTAGGGTATGTTACATCATGACTGCAGCAAGCAAATTAGTGAGTCCCTAGAGAGATGGCACTACGCAAAGGGAAGACCAAATTTCTAAGGAAGGAGGCATTGGGGATTTTGCAGAGTATATTTAAAACAGAGGGGTGCCACTTAAATTTAGGCATAATTATAAACATATAGAATCTCAACTCAGAGCTTGAATTGTGAGCAACTGCAGATGGAAAGACAGAGTTCTCTGTGACTGGAAATTTTTTTCTTTTTTAAGTTTACTTACTTTGAGAGAGAGAGCACATGAGTGGAGGAAGGACAGAGAGAGAAAGGGGCAGAGAGAGGGGTGGTCAGAGGATCCAAGCAGGCCCTGCACCGACAGCAGAGAGCCCAATGCAGGGCTCCTACTCATGAACCTTGAGATCATGACCTGAGCTGAAGTCAGATCCTTAACTGGCTGGGTCACCCAGGTGCCCCAACCATTGGAATTTCTAGCTATTGTGAGAAAATAGTGATCATGGCTGCATAAGCTGACATGGAACCCAAAAGGAGGTCCAGAGAACTAAAGCACTTTTAACCTGTCACTTTGGACTCTGGCTATTTCTCTTCTTAGTAGAAACTGAAAATCTGCCTTAGTCTTAAGCCAAAAGAAGAAATGTAAATGCTATTGGGCAAACACAACTGGTAATTGTTCTTGAGTTTCTTGTGGTCCCTGTGAGCTGATCAAGGGAACTTAGTAGCATAGTGATGAACTCTGGGTCTATCACAATGAATCCTACTCTGCCAGTGACTAACTGCAGGAACATAGTTAATTCAACTTATTTATCCTCTTTATGCCTCAGTTTTCTCATCTATAAAATGGGAATAATAATGGTATCATCTCATATTGTTGCTGTAAGGATTAGTCAAGCAAAGCATTCTGACCTTGTGCTTTTCAATCTTTAATGTGCATATGAATCACCTAGGAATCTTGTTAAAATGTAAACTCTGGGGGTGCATGGGTGGCTCAGTCAGTTAAGCATCCGACTTCAGCTCAGGTCATGATTTTGCAGTTTCTGGGTTCCAGCCCCACATCAGGCTCTGTGCTGATAGCTCAGCTGTCTCCTCCTCTCTATATCCCTTCCCTGCTCACACTCTTTTTCTTTCTTATTCTTTTCTTTCTAAAAGAATAAATAAATATTAAAAAAAATTAATGTAAATTCTGTTTCAGTAAGTCTGGGGCAAGGACAAAAATTTTGCATTTCTTTTTTTTTTTTTAATATTTTTTTATTTATTTCTAGGAGAGAGAGAGAGAGACAGCTCGAGCAGGGGAGGGTCACAGAGAGAGGGAGTCACAGACTGAAACAGGCTCCAGGCTCTGAGCTGGCAGTCAGCACAGAGCCCGACGCGGGGCTCCGAACCCACGAACCGCGAGATCATGACCTAAGCGAAAGTCGGACGCTTAACCGACTAAGCCACCCAGGCGCCCCCAAAGTTTTGCATTTCTAACGAGATAATGCTGAAAGTGTTGGTCTATGAACCATAGAGTAGCAATGATTCATAAACGTGACTGGCATGTTTAAATAAGTGTTGCATATTATTAATATTATGCAGCATACCTTGAGAATGGTGGCTTAATATATCACATGCCTATATGGATGTCACACTTTACATACATTATGTTGCAGATAATACCTTATTTGTCAGTTGTCTTCCTTATTTACCCGCTGGATGACTTTTTGTTTGTTTTTTGTTTGTTTTTTCTCTGATACTTTCCTTTTCCACATCACTTTACCTGAAGGGCTCTTTTTTTTTTTTTTTCTCAATTATTATAGAGCACATTTTCTGAAACATTTTTGCAATACTGTGGATACTGTGTAATACTATGTACCATCCCTTGACAACTTTTCTACTGCACAATTATCTTCTCCTCTAAATAGAATGTATGTTCTGATGTGTTAATAGCCTTCTCTATCAACTACTTTCCTAACCTAATGCCTTCCGTATTTTAAGTGCTCACTAAGTATGTTTGGTTTATTCAAGTTGAAGAAGCCAGTGCCTGTCCATACTTTCTCCTTTCTGAGAGGCACTGACACAGTGTTGGGATTTGACCTCCTCTTCCTTTGTATACTTCTCGGAATATCTGTCTTACTTTTCCTTTTTGAAACCAACTCAAAATGGAAATACACAACTCATTTATTTCCACCAGTCAGGAGGACAGTGTAAATAGATTCCTTCCAAATATCTATTACCACAGTCAAAGTGTTTAAAGCAGCCTACAAAAGGTTTGAGGATAGAAAGATGTTTTTTCACAACATTTGAGATGTAATATGAGAAATACAAGTTCTTCTGATGAACGTTTCTGGCCTCTTCTTTATCTGCTAAAAATGGTAAGCTGCTTCATGAATGCATCTGTGCTGGTGGTTGGATGATTTTACTAGAGATTCTTTTGATTTGAAGTGAATCATTTTTGTTGTTGTTGTTATTTTCAATTGTATATGTCGGAACAGCTTGAGAAGGAAACATAAGATGTAGACTTGAAGTCATGAAGACCTAGGATTGGAACCCATCTCTATCACTTGTCTGTTTTGTTTTCTTTTTAAAGGATCCATGCATCCTTTAAACTCTTCGATTTTGGTTAATTTTAAGAGTGAAGATGAAAAAAAGAGAAGAAACAAGGAAGGAAGGAAGGAAGGAAGGAAGGAAGGAAGGAAGGAAGGAAGGAAGGAAGGAAGGAAGCCAATGACAAGGCATGGAAGGAGGCAAAAATAAAGGGAAGCAAGGAGAGAGGAACAGAAAAGAAAGAGAAATTTCAGAAACCAATTGTTTTGAGAAGAAACTGATAAATAAGCAGTCAGGTGAAATCTCTCTAGATGGAGAACAAATGAGCACAACTTGACGTTCATGTGACCCTTAATCTATTTAGAGAGGAAGAATCAGGAAATGAAGTACTTCTCAGCTGTTGTTTAAGTCAAGAACTAAAATTAATTTACTTGCCTTTCAAGCTATGGGACTTGTTTGTACTCTGTAGAAACCACAATTTCACACTCCTAGATTCTAGTACAATGTGGACAAAACAACTTTATAAAATCAGACAAGCTACTACCACCAGCTGCATTGCATCCAATATGTGTTTATTGCGTGAGATGATCACCCTTCTATTCATTGAATAAATCAGAAAACCAAGGAAAGAATATTTTTAAAATGATGGACATGGTTACTAGTGGGTCCTGAAGAATAAGTTTCCATTATTTCATATTGAGTGAAACAGTAAAAACTATAAGAATTCCATCAACACCATCCAATGGTTACATTGACCCAATATATTCAAAAGGTCAATAATATTGGGGCGCCTGGGTGGCTCAGTCGGTTAAGCATCTGACTTCGGCTCAGGTCATGATCTCGCGGTTCCTGGGTTCAAGCCCCGTGTCGGGCTCTGTGCTGACAGCCAGCTCAGAGCCTGGAGGCTGCTTCTGAGTCTGTGTCTCCCTCTCTCTCTGACCCTCTCTTGCTCATGCTATCTGTCTCTCTCTCTCTCAAAAAAGTAAATAAAACATTAAAAAAATTTTTAAAGGTCAATAACATAAAAATGGAACTAAATAAAGGAAAAAAGGGAACTTTTAAAGTAAGCCTATACTTTTCTTTTGAAGCCTTGCAATACCAAATGAATATTGATGCAATTTAATCTAGAAGTTAAATAATTGCAAACAACTGTACTCAAGATTTTCACTCTGAAATGTTGATCTCATCAGAAAAAAAATCAACTTAAAAATATTATATTCTAGGTAAAACTCTTCAATATTTGTAGTAAAAATTATTTAAAATCACTTTCGGTATCTTAAAAAATGCAAAAGAGTCAAATCATGCGTTTCTGTAAAGTCCCTAGATACTAACCGTTGCATCAGCTATAGCTTTTGAACTGTAATGGAACACAACAAACACATATGCAAATTTCAGTGTTGAATGAAAATAAAAAACTTAATAAAATTTTTAAAAACCTCAATGTCACGCTATTGTAAACAGGTATTTAGATGATACGTTTGCAGAAGGATGGGAAGTGTGCCGATCTAGGCCGGGCTTAGGAACGTGTCTCTGCTTCAAGAATGGGTAGCTACTGGTGCAGGTTTGTGCCTTACTTCACATATGTTTATTCTTGAGCTCCTCCTGATAGGGAAGCAGCGACTTGGGGGAAGCTCCTTTCATAGTCATGACAGAGAGCAAAAAAAGACAAGTAAAAATAGAACAGTCAAGTCCTTTTAGGGCCTACTTTCAGAACCAGCACACTCTCAGTCTATCTCATTCATGTGGTCATGGCAGGAAACTGAGGTCAGTCACATGGCAAATAGCGTGGATACAGGAAGAGCCTTGAAATAGGGTCTTTTATGCAACCTACCATCACAACCATCTTCACCTAGAGCAATATCATAGTTAACAACAGGAAAGACTACAAAAGGCAATCACAGAGTTACAAAAATTCCAAGGTAGTTAACTGACTGCAAGTTACCTGACTGCAAGGAGATCCAGTTAAAGAAATCCATTTTAGTATATCAGTTGGAAGAAATGTAAGGTAAAGTCTCAACTCAAAGAACTAAAGAATGATACAGTTGATATCTACTATGAATCTCTATAATTAAAAATAATTGAAAAGCATAAAAACTGAATTTGGAAAAGGGGTTAGTCTGTCAGTAAATTTTTTTAATCTAGATTTTTTTCTCCTGTTCTCTCTCTCTTTATCAAACAAGAAGAGAAATAGTATAATGTTGAATGCTTCATGTTACCATGTTTTATACATTTAGAAAACCAATGTATCAAAGTTCAATTAAGGGAAAGCAATGAGGTAATTATCTACTATTAAATGTTATGTGGACATAATAAATACAGTTGGTAGGTCCTGAGCATCAGGGTGAGGTTTGAATGATATTGTGATGGGAGGAAGCCAGACAGCAAGGTCTGTGTGAACTCTGCTCCATCAATTACCCCTCTTCCCTTTCAGGTTTTGGGCTAAGAAAGCCAAACTCAACAGTTAGTTACATGAAGAGGCTTTAGAATCAAGGCCTAAAGCCATACCTTTCGAATATGGCTGCACATTTGAATCACCTGAGGGAACCTCAAAAAATCCTTCCACCATGGTCTCACTCCACACATTGTAATTTAATTGGGCTAAAGTCTCAGATTTAGTAACTTCTTAAAAGTGTACCAGGTGACTTTCCTGTGCTTTCAGCATTGGGCACCACTAGTCTAAACAGCCTTTCCATTCTCACCTCTCACTCCCTTAAACACTCCACTCTGGGTATGAATGTTGGAATCTCATGGTTAGGTTTGCTCAGTGGAAAATGGTTGTAAGAGAGGAAGAGAAGCAAAGGGAGGAGAGACCAGGTCTCCAATGGCATCATGTGTGCCTCCCTAGGAAGGAAGCAAGGATGGCTGGTCTACCACTGTATTTTGTAGGAGTTGAAGATTCCAAGACAGAAGGCCAAGTCTTGGACTGATGAGAAGCAGAACTCTGTTTCCTATAGCTCCACAGGAAAAAAGGGTGCCAGGAAGGGCCCCATGAGAGGTACACCCAAGGCCAGGATAAGAGCTAGCTGGAGTCGTAGGAACAGCCTGTGTACAGTAAGTGGGGTGCAGTGAGTTAGATTTCCTGAGCCTCTGGTGGATTGGCTAACGTGAATAATTTCACAGGCTCTGGGGCATAGGAGCTGTCCCTAGTTGTCAGGCACCTGGCCGTGGGACAATTGGGGCATTATGTAGTGGCCTGAGTGTGAAAAACAATAATGGATAGGGAACTGGTTGGGGTGTAGACTTACTCAGCTGCTGAAAGGAGGATCTTATCAGTGTTTAGACAGAGCCCCAAACCTGGATCAAGATAACATAAAAACAAACAAACACCTATGTTACACCCTAAAAGCCATCAAAGTAATACCTGGCTGAAAAGAAAAATAATCCTTCCCTCTATTAAAATGTGGCTCCATTGATATCCAAAGCTCTGCCTGGTCTTATTCTTTTTTGTTTTTTTAATGTTTTTGTTTGTTTGTTTGTTTTTGTTTTTGTTTTTGTTTTTTTGAGAGAGAGAGAGATGCAGAGAGTATCTGTCAGTGCAGATCCCAGTGTGGACCTTGAACTCACAAACCATGAGATCATGTCCTGAGCCAAAATCAAGAATCAGACACAACTGACTGAGCCACCCAGATGCTTCTGCTGGGCCCAATTCTTATCTCCATTCTTAGGAAGAAGGATTTGGAAGGATTGGGTTGAGGAGTCCAAGCCTGGAAAGAGACACAGAAGGTACAGGTCCCCAAAAGAAAACACAGGTCATGCTCCCTTATCCAAAAGAGACTGGATGTTTAATGGAATTCAGAAACATTTTCGTAACATTCCTAATGGAGTCTGAGGCAGCAACTCAAAATACATAAATACTTCTCGAGTGAAATATATTAATATTTACTTTAAGTATAATACATAAAGATTACAAGTAGCCTTGTGTCACTTCAGATGAGGTTTGTAGCTGAAGGAGTTCAGGCCAGGTCTAGTATTACTGCCAAGTGAATTATAAACAAAACGCTCTGTTTCCCAAGCTTTGCAAATTTTAGGACTTCAGATAAGAGATTGTAGATCTGTATCTTTGACATTATCTGAATCTACATTGTCACATTACAGATGATAAGAATGATTCCTATAAAGGCAAAGACTCCCCAAGATAATTTACTCATTTTGTAATTATTTACTAAATACCCACCATGTGAGTACTGTCAGGCGTACTGAGATACAAAGATGGCCATGACAAAGCGTCTCCTCTCGGGGGAGATACCTTTTGGTAAAGAGTGTTAATATGTAAAAATAATATGCCATAAAGCACTTGCCATGCTCTGCTGTGGGTGTGGTGTTTGGTTAGGACACAAACACCACAGAACCAAATGGTATAGGAGTCAAGACCAAGAGCCAAATCTCCTGATTCCACAATATGAAAACATCCTTTAAAAATAATTTTAATAGTCATTTATGCAATAGCAATTCATGTTCAGTGGTAAAAAGGAATGAGTAATTACACACAAGAGACTAGAAATTACCTCTTGGTTCACCACCCTGAGATAACCAATATCAACAAGTTGTCACCCCTCTTTTCTGCATGATGCAGTGGGGAACGAGACATATTCGGGACTTTCGCTACCTGTGTTTTTTGTGTTTCCTCCCCATATCCCAGTTGTGTAACCTTATCATGTCACTCAACTTTTCTGTCCCCCATTTCTTTATCTATTAAATGTCAACAGTAATAACACTTATACTAGAGTCACGAGGATTAAATGAGTTCATAGATGTATACTGTTCTGTAAATGTTTGCTGACCGCTACCCTTCAGGCATGTGCTGGATTGTCTACTGCCAACTTTGTATTGCCAACACCCACTTCTAAGGACATGTCTGCTTTGCAGAGAATAAGCCGTGTTTTGGATTAGAAATTTTTATGAGAGAAACCTCAAGGTTTAGAAGGCAAAATTGTGTGTTATTCGGGGGGAGTTTGAGTGTCCAGACATAAGGGTAGCTGCAAAGTACTTAGTTTCTCTGGCTTCTTCGTAGTTTCATGTTTGCAGCTGCTGATGAAACATTTCTAAAGACTCAGAGATTGCTGTACATTCCCAGGGAACTTCCAAAGGCCACCCTCTAATTCTCTTAATATTCTTATATTTCATTCCTGTAATATTTAAAGTGCTTCTTGTTTTATTAAATTCATAAAGACAGAAGTTTTGGTACCTGAAGTGATTCCAGGGAAGAGAAACTTAATAGACAGAATCTGGAATTAGATTAGATTTTATTGATTTGATTAGCTTTTAAGGCAGTAATGGCCCCACTGACAATGGAAAATGAAACACTGGTGCTCTATGTATTGTCACTAGCATCAAGGAGCTATAAAGTCAAGTGTCTGGGAGATTTCAGTAGCATCTGAGGTAAAATGGAGTATCAAGACTAAGGATGGGCTGGCTGCCTCAAATTATGCGAGACAACTGGAAAGAAAAGAAATGATGAGGTTACTCAAGAGCCAGATAAGAAATTAGAAATCATCTATAAATTGAAAAGATTATCTTATTTCTTAGATCCATGAGGTCAAATTTCTAAAAAACAAACAAACAAACAAACAAACAAAAAACCAACTAAACTAAAATCTTATGCTGGAGTACCAGGATTACTATGTGATTTGAATTTTAATTGTGTAGTTTCTAATGATAAGGTATGGAAGTTGGTTGGAGTAAAAATCAAGCCTCTACTATGGGATGGTGACATTTGGACAGTTTTCAATGAAAATGAAAAACGTGAACTCTTAAGTTTCTCTAAGCTTCCTGTCCTGGCTGAAGTAGCCTTTATTCTACTACCTGAATGTAACTCCTTGACTGAAGAGTGTGTAATGGCTTCTTCTGAAATTATGGCCTTGTAGGAAACTACTGATCCTTCCTATGACCCATACCTACTTCTCATTGTTTCTAATCTCAGAATTTGGTGGATCACAGGTGCAAAGTGTGACCAGGAGGAAGTATACCATGCACACCAAAAGAATTTCAAGATTCTGCCAATTATTTTGGGGGTATGTGTGTGCATTTACACACACATATACATATACACAAATATTCTGAAGAAGGTAGCCTACATTTAAAAGTATGATATTTGATCTGATTGAATTTATTGGCATATATACAGCCACCAGAGATCTGTAATTCGAGGAGGATAATAGTGACTCTATCAGTTTGCTTCAATGGTTGACAAAAACCTGAACTCTAACAGGCCTGTAGTAAATGAAATAGAAATTTGTTGGTATATTGTAGAAAAAGGTCAATAACTATGACCCATGACCCAAATTCAGCCTGCAAATAGTTTTTGCAAATAAAGTTTGGCTGGAACATAGCCATGCTTTTTACTTTATGTATTGCCTGGAGCTCCTTTTATACCAGTACAGAGTTGAATAATTGTGACAGAGATGATATTACTCACAAAGCCTTATATATAACTTTCTGGCCCTTTAATGAAAACATTTGCTGACCCTGCCCTAAGAAGAAAAATACAAAAGGTCAGAGAGAAGCTGGAGTGAAATATTTTTGTGTGATTTTCTTACTCATCTCCCTATCTATTTCCTCTGGAGAATGCAGAGAACTCCCTTTTCACCAAGGCCCTCTGAAATACATAGGTGAAGGTGTCACCAGGATGCCTGATAAATCGTGAAAGTCAGGAATGACAGTGGGAAACACTACCACTGAAAAGGGCTTCCGGATTTCAACTAGAATGATGGAATCCTGAAATAGTGGAGATCAAGTGGAACACTTAGTTGCCAGTGACAAGGTGTGGGTAATGTGCAGAAGGCCCAGAGTAATAATCAAATGGTTTGATTTGCGGAGATATTTGTCAGTGATTAATTGATCATAGTGGCCCTGAGCCCACCATATATAGTATAAATGGACATTCTATTAATGTCTTACTTCATCTTTGAAATCAAAGTAAGTGAGTCATAGCCCCTAAAATTATTTCTATCCACAGTCGATCCACAGACTGGATGAAAGAGAGGCCAGATCTCCCTGAAGAAGTAGTTTGCTACACTGTCAAAAACTTACATGTAAACATTCCTCTTACCAATCCAAAGGGCTATATGTTCATTTACTAGAACAATCATGCACTGGAAAAAAAGGAGGTACCTAAACTTTCCAAGGATTACTGCTACTGGATCTGAATTGATGTTAAGTCTTGGAAATCCAAACTCCAATATGGTCCACTAGCCTTTCAGAGCGGGGAATTTCAAAGTCAAGTGATAAATGGGGTTTTGGGCTATGTCACAGTAGACCTAGTATATTCCTGAGCCCATTCTTTAGCAAAGTCATATTATCTGCAGCAGAGAACTATTAACCATTCAAAAAGCATCTTATGGGCACCAGTGGGCACTTGCTAGTAGACACTAAGAACATGATCATAGGACATCAAATGATTATGCAACTAGAGATACTCATCATGAGCAAGGCATGATCAAACACAAAGTCATAATTTTGAATTTGGCACAAGAATAGGGTACATTATAATTGGACATGGGTAAGCTACATGACCTAGACCTCATGTCACCTTTAATCCTCTTCCTTGGCTCATATCTATGGCCTTATGGGGTACACCTTGTGATCAGCTGTCAGAAAAAGAAAGACACCTAGTTCTGGTTCATTGATCATTGATAAGTCAACTCAATGTATTATTGCAAGCCAAAACTAGACTGCTAAGCCATGAGGGCCCCAATGAAAAGTAGCCCTCAAAAAGAGTGATGAGGTAAAATTCTCCCAGTAAGTAGAGATTTAAGCAATACACCTAGTCACAAACTGGGGTGGAAGTATGGTCTAAGGTCAGAATATAATATAGCTCAGGAAGTCAATTGGGATGGCTGATTATTCAGGATATAGAAGAGACAAGATTGGAGGCCGAAAGTGGATTTATTGTCTTGCATCCAATGTTTACACATTTTTGTGTCTCATTCAAGACCTACCAGAGAGTATGCTTGTATAGAAGTCATTTAACAATGAGGTAGGAAGGGTGACTCATCCAGAGTCTGTCCTTGGCCACCACAGTGCTTCCACAAAGGTCCTGGAAACCAAAAAGCTGTTTTGGCAATGACAGTGGCATTATGCATGGGTCCTGCAGCAAGAAATTTCACTTATCGAGACTGATCTAGTTACTGCTGCTTCTGAATGTCTGACCTGTCAGACCGACATCCCTTGAGTATACCAACCAACTACTTGGGGGATAAGTTGATTATATTAGAGCTTCTACCCTGTAAGAGGCAGTACCCTCACCGAAATTGGTATGAGTTCTGTTTGCGGACTTGCTTTTCCTGCCCATGATTAACACCACCACAACCAGTACCACTATCCAAAGACCTATGAATTACTTGATTTATCATCATGGTTTCCTTCACAACATGTCTTTTGACCAAGAGAACTATTTTACATTGAAAGAAGTATGACGATGAACACACAACCATAGAATCCACTGGTCCTGCCATAAACCATGCCACCAGAAACTGCCAGCCTATAAGAGGTGCAGCTAAGGTGTCAGCTTGGGCATGACACCTCATGAGGTTAGGATACATTTTTTCAATATGAGACCAAACAAATAGTGAGGGCTGGATAGTATAGGTAGTTGGGAGTCATGGTAAGGAGATTGGCTTTTTCTTTGAGTGCAATGGGCCATCATTAGAGGGTTTGAACAAAGGAGTGACATGGTCTGATTTATGTTGTAACAGAACTGCTCTGACTGAAGGTGGGGGAGGGCAGAGCAGTTTGGCAATAATCTATTGCAATAATCTAGGCAAGAGACAAGGGGACTTAGAGCTGGGTCAGATGCAGTGTAGGCAGTGACAAGAGAGGCTTTGGGCTATATTTTGATAGTGAGGCCACAGCATTTCTCCTTGTCCTAAGTTGCAGTCATTTCTAAGTGATACAAATATTTTACAAAGATGGATTATATATGTATATTTTCTTTGCAATTTTCCAATCCATTTGTTCCATCACAATAATGGAAGCCAAATGAAGAAAATAATTTTTATACTTTTATTAAATCAACAGATTCATATCTTCAGATTCACAATCTTCAGAACAGGATATTCATGGCATTTCAGGTCACACTGCATTTTTTCTCTAAGTCATTTTAACAACCTGAGCTTTCCTTAATCTTCCTATTGGAATATTTCCTCTTTGTCACACAATCAGGCACCTGATACATTTTTCTTAAAACTATTTTAATCCTTACATGTAACTTCTTTATGATGGGTTTGGTCAGAATTGCATTCCCCGCATATTCATATGTTGAAACCTTAACACCGTATGTGACTATTTGGAGATGGGGCTTTTAAAGAAATTATGGTTAAAAAAGATCATAAGGATGGGACCTTAATCCAATAAGACTGGTGTCCTTACAAAAAGAGGACACCAGAGATCTCTCTCTTCTCTCTCACCTCCACATAAACAGAGAAAAGGCCACATTGAGAGCACAAGAAAGAGGCTGTCTGCAAGCCAAGAAGAGAAGTCTCACTGAAAACTAACCAACCCTACTGGCACTTTGATCTTGGACTTGATCTTGAACTCCAGAACAGTGAGTTAATGAATGTCTAAGCTCCCCAGTCTGTGGTATTCTCTTATGGCAGTCTTAGCATTTGTAAGTGGTGATACACGGCATGTGTTTGGACACGTGCTAATTGTTAAATCAAGCTTTGTCAAACTAACCAGATGTGAAAAGAAAAAAGATTAAAGCACTAGAACAGTTACGAAAAAGCAGATGCATATACAATGATGAATAAAACAAGCTACTCCAGCTATGTGCTAATAGGAAATTTTCAACCGGAAGTATTCTGTATGTACTAATTGTTTGTAACCTTACAGATACTTCCCTTGAGGGATAATATGACACTTGCTAGGTAAATGCAACTCGGAAGATCTTTTCAGAGTCCATTCTCTGGTCTCACCTACTTTGACCATGATTATTTTATCATGAAATTTTAGTATAAATACTGTTTCTCAAAGAGGATTTTTTCTCTCATTTCAATATCTAACGTCACCCCAGACACTCTATTCCATTTCCCTATTTTACTTTCTTCATAGCATTTATCTCAATTTAAAATTATCTTAAATGTTTGTTTTCTTTTTTCTTTTTCTATCTCTCAATAAAATATAAATTCCATGTGACCTTCTTTTCGTGCTCACTGCAGTATCACCAACACCCAAAAACCATCATAAGGACTCAATAAATATTGAATGAGAGTAACATTTTTGGAACTGACTGCAAGAAATCTTAGAACCAAATTTATGGCCTATAATATAGCCTACATTTTGTGAATTAACTTCAGTTCTTCCAACAATAATACCTTTGTTTTCCTTTGTTATTGTCTGATTTCATCTCACTTTGTTATTATCTGATTGCATCTCACTATATATATGTATCAATGTGAATTGTTCTATACATTTTTTGGGGAAAGGCAGCATATAAATAAATAAACAAACAAAAATCCATGTAGGTTTAGATTTTTGATTATTCCCCTAAAATATGTTTACTCTGTAATGAATCTGAAATGCACTACAGAACAAGTGTTTAACTATATATAATATAATATTATATATTATATTAACAATATATAATATTAAACATATTATATTATATATTTATATTATTGTATTATAAAATATATTGCTATATTATATTATTAAAATGTTTGCTTTATGGTATACCTCATATTCATTACAGAATTTTGTTCATATATACTAGTTTGATTTTTCCAACTATAATAACATGTTCTTTGCCACCTGCCTCCTTTTATGGTCCTTTATCTGTATGTTTCTGCCCTGTTCCCTGTCCCATAGGGCTGACCTCCAGAGCGACATCACCCTTGTCATGTGTATTCTAGTTGCCTTCAACCCATGGCAGACACTGACTAGAGCTGGAGGTTGGGAGGAGGTGAAGACGGGGTATTCCTCAACCTGGGCCCAAACCTATGCTCCTTTCCTACCTTGCCATTAGTCTGACAGTAACTGCTGTTCACTATGACCTTGGATCCCATCAGACCACCTTTTTTCCACACCCCCACCTTCCTTCATGCTTCAGGAACA
The DNA here is from genome assembly GCA_017311185.1 of Proteles cristata cristata. NCBI lineage: Eukaryota > Metazoa > Chordata > Mammalia > Carnivora > Hyaenidae > Proteles > Proteles cristata. The sequence continues at coordinate 22,524 of JAESUZ010002234.1, read as the reverse complement.
TCATTCGCTCCTTTTACTCCCTCAGACTTAAGGGTGGCAATGATTCCCTACTGTTGCTGATCTCAGAGAGCTTTTACCTTTCTGGCTTCCTTAACCCTGCCTCACTACCATAAGTGATTCCTTCATTTACCTCTCTTTACTTAAAACCTGAATATGCTACCTCTTCTCTGCTAGGAACCAGATTGAATCTGGTAATAAAAAAGTTCCCTGACTGTGTTTTAGTAGAATAGGGAAGTGGCAAAACTACTCCTAACCATATCGCTAGTCAGTAAATATTTACTGAAAATATAAAATATACAAGGCACCATGTCTTTTTCTATAATAGCTATAATTCTGCATAAGAGATGATTCCTGTACTCAAGGGAACATTTAAACAAAGGGTAATATAATATAAATTAATCTATATGTCCTGATGTTAAGAGGAGCAATTCCTGTCATATCCATTTTGGCTAAAGGCCCAACATTGAGAACAAAGGATGTTAGTACTCTTTCACAATAATAAAGATGCATTGGATCATCCTTTCAGGATTTTCTAAGAGAAGACCAAAAAAAATATCAGGCAACATTTAGTCATCACTCACCTTGAAAGCACACAGGGGTTTGGGAGGAGTTGATGTTTAGAGAAACTTATTGAGACCTATTCCTGCATTTTCTCAAACTTGAGAGATTCAGTATTTTCCTCACATGTCTGAAAAGCAGTCTAATTGTAAGAAGTTGGCTGAATCTTTGTTACAGTATTAAAAAGAATGTACCACATTCTCACCAATGGTAGGGTAATGGCTTGTTTCCTGAAGCCAAAAGTGGGCTCTTATGAAGGAATATGACCTTGAATTGCCTTGAAACTCTATGCAAATCTTAACCAAGTGAACTGTGGGAATCCAGGGATTGGGTGGGTGCCAGAATCCACATTAGCAGTCAAGCTATACCTTTGTATCTTTATCTCTATTCCTTCTCGCATTCCGTCTTTGCAGGAGTCCTGAGACCATATAGTGAATGGAGGAGGCACAGAATGGAGGAACAAGATGATAGGAATAGAATTTCTGAATTGTGGGAGGAAAAAATGCTTGAATTCGATAAGAAGTTTACCATTTAATTATTGGATTGAACTGGGCTTTTTACTATAACTAGAAATGAAATAATTAGTTCACACTTGAAAATGATGAAGAAGGATTTGGGATTAACTCAAGATATCTCAAGGAGTAAGAAAAAAAGATCCAACAGAGCATGGAGAAAATGCAGTGATATGAAAGAATAGAGTTACATTTTTTTTATTATTTTTTTAAGTTTATTTATTTTGAGAGAGTGTGAGTGTGCACACAAGGGGAGGGAGGGGCAGCGAGGGAGAGAATATCAAGCAAGCGCTGTGCTGTCAGCATGGAGCCCTATGTGGGGCTTGATCTCACAAACTGTGAGATCATGACCTGAGCCAAAATCAAGAGTCAGTTGCTTAAGTGACTGAGCCTCTCTGGGGCCCAGTCCTGGAGCCCCTAAAGCTGCTTTTTAATTGGTCTCTATCTAATCCAGATGATTCAATAATACATTGGTCAATACTTTAACTCAAGGAAGAATATGGATCATCAGAGAAGACCTCAGATTTGCAATTTGTCTTGGGGTAAGATAGACGATGTCTGCTGAAGCCACAGGTATAATAGAAACCAGTCAGAGGCGCCTGGATGGCTCAGTTGGTTGAGCATCAGACTTCAGCTCAGGTCATGATCTTACAGTTTGTGACTTTAAGCCCCGAATCGGGCTCTGTGTTAACAGCTCAGAGCCTGGAGCCTGCTTCGGATTATGTCTCCCTCTCTCTCTGCCCCTCCAACACTGTGCTCTTTCTCAAAAATAAATAAATAAACATAAAAAAAAGAAACTGGTCAGTTTAGTTAAAATGCTTATATCTGTATTTTCTGTATTCTGGATGCAAAATAATTAAAATCATTCCAGAGTATCTGCATATAGGAAAGGGCAAAAGTAGAGAGTTTTCGGCAATAATAATAATAATAATATGCAACAAGTGTTACATATGGTTAAACAGAATCTTGGAATACCTTGGAATTCTCCAACTAAATAAAATTTGTATCTTGTTTATGGTTTTGACCCTATAAATTTTATTTAGTTGGAGAATTTTTCACCAAATTACTCAAAATAGTTCAAGATTCTATGTAAACATATAGCAAAATTTGTAACACATTATTATTATTATTATTAATTATCATTAGTACTGCAAACTCTCCACTTTTGCATTTTTTTTGTATGCTGATACTCTGGGATAATTGTAATTTTTTTGCATTCAGAAAACAGAAAATTCAAGTATCAGAGGGGTAATTAGATATAGCAGTGGCAGTACCAGTAATAGTAGTAGTAGTAATAGCAAAAATATTTAAAATGTTAAGTACTGATACAAGACAAAGTAAGAGGAGCTTTGCATGTGACACATTTTAAAATTTTAACTATCTTAGGAGATGTTAAATCATATCGTTTTAATTTAAAAGGATACTTTAAATTTAAAGTAGCTTTAAAAAGTTTTTAAAACATTTATTTATTATTGAGAGACAGAAAGGCAGAGCATGAGCACGGGAAGAGCAGAGGGAGGGGAGACACAGAATCTGAAGCAGGCTCCAGGTTCTGAGCTGTCAGGACAGAACAGAGACCGAAATGGGGCTCAAACTCACGAACCGTGAGATCATGACCTGAGCCAAAGTTGGATGCCTAACCGACTGAGCCACTCCGGCACCCCCTAAAGTATCTTTTAATATGCCATCAGACCTATTTAAGGAAAAAACACAGGTTGAACCCATAGCGGATCATTTTACGTCCAGCAGATTTCAGTGAGACTGGGTTTTATGAATGTTTCTTTTTCTCATACCTCACAAATAGTACATGAAATAACTATATGGAATTTATCACTCAATAGGTATTTGTTTAAGTAATTAATGTGGAATAAATGTTGAATGAATGTCTATAAGACTGTATTTTTGATATCTTTGTAATGGAGGTTATAGAATATAAAATGGTGTTCGAATGTCTAGCATGATGCATATCTCAAGTAAATATAAATCTGTATCTCTTTCATTCCATTCATTTTAGCAGTATTTATTCATTGCTAAAAGTGATAAACATTCAGCTCAGCAATTAAGGATATTAAAATTTGACAATGATGATGCCCTAATTGAGGTTAATTTCAGATCTATTAAGATCTGATTGAATTTTTAACCCTGTTAGAAGGATATTAACATTCGACAAGAATTTTTTTCTCTTATGTGTCTAAAAAATCTAAAGCAACCTAACAATAAAAACCTGATCTAAATGAATGAAAACTGTGAAACTAAAACACAGTGTATTTTAGCAACCGCTATTAAGCAATTGAAATAGAGGTCGTCCTTTGCACCATTCTGGAAGCGTGGCACTAGCTAGTTGGTTGTCAGGCCATTCCATAGATGAAGTGAACACACACAATCAAATTCACACTTCAGCTCCAATTATCACCTCCTCCATGGAGCCCTCCTTGACCTTCACAGACCAACACATTGGTTCTGTCCTCTATGCTTCCACAGAACATGGCTCATACTTTTAAGTTTTTATTTATTTATTTTGAGAGAAAAGAGAGAGAGAGAGAGCATATAAGCCAGGGAGGGGCAGAGAGAAAGGAAAATGAGAGAATCCCAAGCAGTCTTGGCACTGTCAGCATAGAGCCCCATGTGGGACTTGAACTCATGAACCTGAGCCAACATCAAGAGTCAGTCTCTGACTGGCCACTCAGACGCCCCAGTTTATACTTTTAAATAAACAAATAAATAGCTGGATTTACAAAAAAAATAAGAAGAAAATTAAAATGGAATGAAGAGACAGGGCAATAGCGGTCAGTAGATTTTAGTCATCTGTGGAATCATGTCACAGTTTATCCGCAAATCTCATTTTAGAAACGAATAATGCACACCACGTACTGATTTCCATGAGAAAGAAATAGGAAGAGGAAGAAAGAAATGGCAGCTGTTGACTTCACATCCTTTCCAAGAAGCCTGCAGTTTGCATCTTGTTCTCAATAACTAAAAAAATGAATTCAAATAATAAAGGCCTGGGGTGGTATTTGGGATATGTATACCTGCTAATGAACATTAGATACAGCGTTTGTTTTCAGGAAGAGAGCAAGTTTTTGAGGAAAGGGTCAGAGTCTGAGCTGCAATGCCTAATGCTTACATTTAGCAGATGGAGGGCAAGCAGATCTGCAGATACTTAGCGCCACCTCTTCATCCCAACAAAGGTGCTTTCTCCCCTGACCTAATACCTCTCTGTATCCTGTGATGATTTTACCTTCCCTCAGTGTGTGGCAGTGCTACAAATAAGAGGAACATTCTATGTGCACACACACATATTTATTTAATTAGCCAAAATAGCTAAAAGTAGGCAAAAATTGCAGACAAAGTTAGTATTAGGAAATGGAAGACAGCCCAAATAAAGAATGATCCTGAAATCTCAAAACAAATTAAACATTAGACTGAGTGTAAGAAGACCTGAAAATTAGGAAATAATCTTGTGCATTTTACTGGACTCTTTCTGGTGGGGATAATAAAACCAAATGTCTCATTGTGCTTTGGAAATAGCTGTGATTTTGTGGGAAACCTTTTAAAATAATCTTACACTTATGGTGCAAAACTATTTTTATAACAAAGTGCCATTTCTGTTTTGCAAACAGAGAAGCTGACACAAAAATGCAGTGTTATCAGCTGGTAGTGAACTCAAATAAGAGTTATTTCAAATTTTCCAATTTTTCCAATTTTTTCAATTATTCTAAATTTCAATGGTTTACCGCATAATTCAGTCCTATGTAAAAATCTGTGATTGGTAACAAAGACTACCGAGTTTGGATCCAAGTATTTGCACTGAAGCTTTGACACTTTAGACAGGTTCCTTTCTGATCTCTTTCATCGTAGTCTGCTTCTCCTGTATTAGGGAATAAAATGTGACAGAGATTGAGAGATAATTTGCAACAGTGCATGCAAAGTGCTTGGCTACAGTGCCAGGTAGCTATGAGGCCTGGACAAATAATGAGGGTAGTTTTTGTGGCTATCTTGATTTGCACTGGAAAACAATCACATCTTTTAGTCACATCTGATTCAACAAAATGGTCTGAAGAAACAGTGCCTAAGGGACTCACTGTTGGATAAGTTCTGAATTCAATGGTTCTCTAGGCTCCAATTTTGATGGCAACATGCCCTTACGTTGTCTCCGTGGAATAGTTATAGCTATTACAGTGATTCTAATAAATAATAAAGTGTGGCTGATACAAAAGTAGTTTATATTCATGGATTAGCTGGGTACATAGGTTTAATAATATTGACATTACAGTAACATGCTTAATAGCACATTGTCACAGTATCATCTGTTAAGTATTTCTTACCAGTGCATTTCATACCCTGCCTAATAATAATTTGTTAAAGGCAATGTAGCTGCACATATTAATTCTTTCATAAATGTGAACATCACATTCTTGAATGGCACATGACTTAATTCATGATAACTTCGGTTGTGATTATATGAATAAAAACTCAGCCTCAGCTGAATGGGAAGATAGCACATTTGTAGCCTTATTACAGTTGGGAAATTGAGATGTGAAAGGAGTGACAACTGCTAAGATCTGCAATAGAAAACATTTGACTAAATGCAATATAAATGTTCTATGTCACCCTTGCCATTCCGTCCTCTGACTCTGAGATGCACAACAGGATTGCTAAGAATGAATTGAAACTGTGATCCTCATCCTTAGCTACCTGGATTATATTTTGCTTTTCATTTCACCTTTCCTAGCTCAAAGTAAAATTAATGGAGCTCATTTCCCCCTGAGTTCAGGAACATGACAGGGATGTTCACTTTCACCACGGTTGTTTAACATAGTGCTGGAAGTCCTAGCATCAGCCATCAGACACCAAAAGGAAATCAAAGGCATCAGAATTGGCAAAGAGGAAGTCAAACTTTCACTCTTCGCAGATGACATGATACTCTACATAGAAAACCCGACAGACTCCACCAGAAGCCTACTAGAACTGATCCAAGAATTCAGCCAAGTTGCAGGGTACAAAATCAACGTACAGAAATCGGTTGCATTTTTATACACCAACAATGAAGCAACAGAAAGAGAAATCAAGAAACTGATCCCATTCACAATTGCACAAAAAAACATAAAATACCTCGGAATAAACCTAACCAAGGATACAAGAGATCTGTATGATGAAAACTATAGAAAACTTATGAAGGAAATTGAAGAAGACACAAAGAAATGGAAAAACATTCCATGCTCATGGATAGGAAGAATAAATATAGTTAAGATGTCATTACTACCTAAGGCACTCTACACATTCAATGCAATTCCAATCAAAATTGCACCAGCATACTTCTCAAAACTAGAACAAACTATCCAAAAATTTGTATGGAACCACAAAAGACCCCGAATAGCCAAAGTAATACTGAAAAATAAAACCAAAACAGGAGGTATCACCATCCCAGACTTTAGCCTCTACTACAAAGCTGTCATCATCAGGACAGTATGGTATTGGCACAAAAACAGACACATAGACCAATGGAACAGAATGGAGAACTCAGAAGTGGACCCAAAAGTATACAGCCAACTAATCTTTGACAAAGCAGGAAAGAATATCCAATGGAAAAAAGACAGCCTTTTTAACTGTCTGTGGTGTTGGGAGATGGTGTTGGGAGAATTGGACAGCAACATGCAGAAGAATGAAACTAGATCATTTTCTCACACCATGCACAAAAATAAACTCAAAATGGTTAAAGGACCTGAACATGAGACAGGAAACTATCAACAGCCTAGAGGAGAAAGCAGGAAACAACCTCCTTGACCTCCACCACAGCAACTTCTTACTTGACACATCCCCAAAAGCAAGGGAATCAAGAGCAAAAATAAACTGTTGGGACCTCATCAAGATTAAAAGCTTCTGCACAGCCAAGGAAACAACCCAGAAAATTAATAGGCAACCAACGGAATGGGAAAAGATAGTTGCAAATGACATATCAGATAAAGGGTTAATATCCAGAATCTATAAGGAACTCACCAAACTACACACCTGAAAAACAAACAACCCAGTGAAGAAATGGGCAGAAGATATGAACAGACACTTCTCCAAAGAGGACATCCAGATGGCCAACAGACACATGAAACGATGCTCAGCATCGCTCATCAGGGAAATACAAATCAAAACCACACTGAGATACCACCTCACGCCAGTCAGAGTGGCTAAGATGAGCCAATCAGAGAACTCTAGATGCTGGCGAGGATGTGGAGAAACGGGCACCCTCCTACACTGTTGGTGGGAATGTAAACTGGTACAGCCCCTCTGGAAAGCAGTGTGGAGGTTCCTCAGGAAACTAACACTAGAACTCCCCTATGACCCAGCAATAGCACTGCTAGGAATTTACCCAAGGGACACAGAAATGCTGAGGCATAGGAGCACATGTACCCCAATGTTCATAGCAGCACTCTCCACAATAGCTAAAACATGGAAAGAGCCTAAGTGTCCATCAACAGATGAATAGATCAAGAAGATGTGGTTTATCTATACCATGGAATACTACATGGCAATGAGAAACAATGAAATCTGGCCATGTGTAGCAACATGGATGGACCTTGAGGGTGTTATGCTGAGCGAAATAAGGCAGAGAAGGACAAATATCATATGTTTGCACGTATAGGAGGATTAGGAGGAACTTAACGGAGGAACAAGGGGGAGAAGAAGGGGAAAATGGTGGGGGAAAGGGAGAGAGGCAAACCATGAGAGACTCTTGAATGCTGACAAAAACTGAGGACTGATGGATGTGGGGGAGAGAGGGAGATGGGCATGGAGGAGGACACTTGTGGGGATGAGCAGTGAGTGTTATGTGGAAACTAATTTGACAATAAACTATTTGTAAAAAAAAAAAATTAATGGAACTCAACCAGCCACGCTTTTGTTTATCTCACTATAGGAATGCTTTAAGTTTAATTCACCTATTCAATAAGCATTTATTGATCACCTGCCATCACAAGATGCTGGATTAGGCATTATAGATCCAAGATGAAAGTCAAATTTCTTGTCTAGGAAGCATCTTAATCAACGACGGAGACTGTATAACAAATTAGAGACTGAAAAGAGAGATCATAGGCAAGTTGTAGCAATAGCTGTCAAAACTTCTATGTAAAAAATGCATCTACTTACTACTTTTAAAAACTTGTCAAAAAAGTAATTTGTCTTCAGAAATTATATCACTGATACAAGGAAATACAAGATTACATAAAGATGTTTTAAATAGTTGCTATTAAATGAGGACAGGTTTGATTCCCATGTCTATCTTTAACAATCTTAAAATATTGTTAAAATCGACAAGCAATCTTTTTACCTTTCTGTCTGTGTACTCCCGTTTTTATTTCAATTTCATATTTTTGTAAGCATAACTTTATTTTTACATTTTTACAGTGTTATATAATTTAAAGGTACATAATATAGTGATTCAACAATTCCATATATCACCTGGTGCTTATCACAAGTGCACTCCTTAATCTGAATCACCTTGTGTATTCCTATCTTAAATTAATTTATTTCTTGCACCATTTGTAATTTTTCATACTTTATATAAATCATCTCAGGTGATAAAATTGAAAATCTTGAGAGTTATGTAACTTAATTAACTTATACTTCAATTGGGATGTTCCCATCTTATTGAAAAGCATCAGTAGAAAGGTAACAAACAATTCATGCTTCTCTCATTTATAGATATCAGTGCTGTCCTCATTGCTCTACAGGTAGTGTGTATAACATGAATTAAAAGGACAGATCTTTTTATTTGTCTCACTTCTTTTTCTTCACTCCTCTCATATGTTGTTCTTCTGGTTTCTCAGTCTCAATTCTTTGCGAAACGAACAAGCTGATCTTAAAATTAATATTGCTGGGGTGCCTGGGTGGCTTAGTCGGTTAAGCGTCCGACTTTCGCTTGGGTCATGATCTCACGGTTCCTGGGTTCGAGCCCCGCGTCGGGCTCTGTGCTGACTGCCAGCTCAGAGCCTGGAGCCTGTTTCAGAGTCTGTCACTCCCTCTCTCTCTGACCCTCCCCTGCTCACGCTGTCTCTCTCTCTCCTAGAAAAAAAAAACAACATAAAAAAAAAATTAATATTGCTATTTAAGGGACCAAAGTAGTAAAAAAAAATATTGAAATAAAAAGAAAAGAGTCAGAGGATTCAAACTTTCCAATTTTAAAATTCACTTGAAATCTACAGAAATCAAGGCAGTGTGGTACTGGTATAAGGATAAAAATAGATCAATGGAATAATATTGATAGTCCAGATATAAGCCTTCACGTCACTACCAATTGACTTTTGACAAGGGTGTCAAGATAATTAAATGGAAAAGAATAGTCTTACCAATGGAAGGTGCTGGGACAATTGGATATCCACATGCAAAAGAACAAAGTTGAACCTCCTACTTCCTCTTATAAAACTCTTAGAAGAAAATACTGAGATAAATCTTCATTACTTGGGTTAGACAATGATTTCTTAGATATTATACCAGAAGCACAGGAACAATGACAATAAACATACAGATAAACTGAGCATTTTAAAAATTAAAAATTTTGAGCTTCAAAGGATACCGTCACAAAAGTAAAGAGTTAATCCACAGAATGGGAGAAAATATTTACAAATTATATATCTGATAAAGGACTCATATTCAAAATATATAAGGAACTATTACAATATCATTAGCCCTCAGGAAAGTGCAAGTCAAAACCACAATAATATACCACTTCAACACTCAATAGGGTGGCTATAATAATAATAATTTTAAAACCCAGAAAATAAAAGGTGTTGGTGAGAATGTAGACAACTCAAACTCTCATACACTGCTGGTGAAAATGTAAAATGGCACAGCCGCTTTGGAAAACAAACCAGAAGTTCTTCAAAAGTTTAATCCTAAAGTTACCCATATGATCTAGTCATTATACTTCTACATGTATACCCAAGGTAAGTGAAAATATATATCTACATTAAAACATGTATGAATGCTCATAGCAACATTATTTATTATAGTCAAAAATTATAAATAATTCAAATGTCCATTAACTGATAGTGGCTTCTCTCATATAGCATAATGTTTTCAGTGTTCATCCATGTTACAGTAAATATAAATACCCTATTTCTTATTTTGCTGAATAAATTCTATTGTATGGAGATCAAGAGGGAGCAGCCAGTCAACTAAGAGGCTAACAAGAAAAAACCAGGCCACTGGAAGCTAGTGAAGAAAGTATTTTGAGAATGAAGGAATGACCAACTCTTCAATGATGTTGAGAGGTTGAAGAAGATTAAGATTGAAAATTGACCACTGGATCCTTCAATAAATTGACTTTAACAGTTCTTTGAGGGAAACAGCTGTACTGAATTTAAGAGAGAAGATGGGAATGGAGATAAATTTAATATAATAAACACTGCCCAGTCTCTAAGGATTTTTACCATAAAGAATGGCAGAGAGATGCTGCAGGAACTGGAGAGAATATGTGGTCAAGGCTGTGTTTTGGTGCTTTTTTCAAGATGGATGATATTCTGGTGTGTAAAACACTAGCAGAAAAAAACCTAACAACATTGGAGAAGATGATGACACAGAAGATAGATTAGATAAATTGATGGACAAGGTGGTAAGAGGTTGCTCTCTTCCAGTTGCTCCTAATTTTTGTTGTTGTTTTTCATCTTGTACAATACTTTTAAGGCTATTTTTCTAACACCATTGTAGGTTCACAGCAAAATTGAGAGAGAGGTACAGAGATACACCTCCTATTCTCATACTTGCAAAGCCTCCCACATCCTCATCCTCCATCAGAGTGGTACATTTGTTACAGTTGATGAATGCACACTGGTTTCCTTCTATTTTTTATCAATGGAATATGAAACAGGCTTGAGCTGTGAGGAGGAGGGAGTCACAGTGAAAGATTTAGGGGGAATCATCTCTTAGACAACGAAAAGAGTGAACTGAACAGGAAAATGACTAAGAAAACTTGATAGAATTGACAATCACTATCCAAGGCCCACTTTCAGGATCATAAATTCAATTGGAGGCTGGACAGTCTTGTTCCTGATTGTGAATGCCTCATTCCATTCTTTGAAAGTAAGTCCATAGAGGCTGGGGAGTTAGATTGAACTTAACAAAGTTGGATTTTTACCAGCTGTGAAAGCCCACCTGAGGGGGAAGGAGGGAGGGAAGGTGAGTAAAAGACAAGAACGAAGAGGTTTATGCAAGAGAATGTGAAAATAATGGATAATGATGGGCTGCGCAATCTGCCCTTCATTGTGAGGGATGTGATGACAAAAGTTAATGGGGTCAGTGGATTCGAGGAACTGGTCTAGTCAAGAATTAATGAATTAGAGAATGTAACATGGAATTATATATTATACAGAGAATACAATGCTTTAAACTGAGAGATTAGAAATTGTGCAGCTACTAGTGTTGACATGGACAAGGTAAGACCATGGGAATGGTGGCTAGGTTAATGGAGAACGATTAATGAAGGTGAACCCTTTTCAGTGAGAACTCTTTCTAAATGGATCATCCATGGAGATACGGAAATCGCAAAGGCAGAAAAACCTCAAAATAGCCAATAGAAAGAAAACCAGGGGAAGCATGTTAGTTGGAACCAGCAGATTCATTTAGAGCAACAATATGATGGAAATGTTCAGAGAAAAGGCTGAGGCTATAAGGCTTTGTTGTTTGTTTGCTTTTGTTTTTCAATCTAGAGCTGAATGTATACTCGTCCCGGGGAAAAATGTTTGTCATGAGCATCATGCTTGGGATGCTCCAGAGAGGTAGGAGATGATGTCAGAATAGCATATGCAGAACTTGTAAAGAAGTACAATTTGCATGACTAGCTCAAGTTTACAAACTGTGTTTACAGTCGCAGATGTGGCTGGCCTTGCACACTTCATCCAATAGTTTGATACCTTTAAACAATATGAGTACATAAAACATTTTGTGTCATCACAAAGGAAAAAATTGAAAGTTTAACCATATCACCTAATTTTGTGTCTGGGCAATGAGATAAATCCGAACACCTGATTATGTTGTGCTGTGAGATGCTATATTGATTAGCATTATTTCCATTTCCTTTGAGTATAGCCAAGAGCTTTATTCCCACAAACAGAATACATAAGGATTGAGTATCTGTTTGCCAATGGACCACTGGATGGGATGAAGACAGCTCATTCTTTATTCCACTTCGATCTCTGGCCTGTGTGATGATACTGTCAACAAGGGGGTGACACAATGCCAAGTATCGTTGTGATTTTTACGATCTGGACATCTGTCTAGTATGTACTAGAGTAGGACCACAAGTTCTATCACAGAGGCCATGGAAAAAGTGCCAGATGGTAATGAATTTTAGCCACTGCTGACTTCAGCTGGATACAAACAAATGACCTAAGGGGACCAGATTCCAAATCTCACTTCCAATCCTTTCAAGCTAACCACTCCTTCCAAGATATGTTACAAATGCAACATTAATGCAGAAATAAACTTAAGGCCATGGAGTAGCATTACTGTAAATAATTTGGATAACATGGCAAAAATTAAACACTTTCAGACAGATATGGAGCCAAATAATTCATTTCTTTTTTGCAAACCTACATACTTCCTTCCTTCATCTGAAAGCACCAATAATGAAAATTTGCCACATTTGTTTTCCTGTTTTGTTAATCCCCAAATAGAAAAGGTTATTGCAATTATTGTCTCACTCACAACATTCACAGTATAATGTATAATAAAATGATACTTTTTAAAACTAGGATTATAGCTAAAGGATGGTGTTTTTGCTCTGACAAATTTAATTTTCTAATAAACGGAGTGTTTTATATTTGTTTTGTTTTTGTTTTCATTTTTGCTTTAGTTTCAAGTCTTAGTATTTTGTATGTATAAGCAATTACCTCAGTAATATAGTAAATGGAAATGACTACTGAATTTTTTACAGGGTCTTACGATCATAATAATGCATCTTAATTTGGATGGTAGGAGAGATAAGACAAGATTTATACTTAACATGAGCTTGTTTTGTTCGTTCTAGTATGCAATTGAATTTCTGTATTTTTTGCTCTTTCTCTCAAAAATGGGAAGGGAAAATATGAACCCACTTATGGTTGTGATTAGCTGGTGTCCAACTAATTAGTTTCGCTAATTAGTCAGTGAATTGAATGTTATTGTAATGGTAACTTTTTGGTCTTTGAACTCACTTCCTGTATATAAATCCGTATGGTAAATTACATGGGTTTTTGGTAAGAACAGTGCAGAAAGGATATAGTAGACAAAGCACAGAACTTGCTAGGCATTCTTTTATAACATACTGTCCAAATAGGAGTCTCCTATGTCCCTTCTTCCACACATCCAGTGAGATCATAATGGAAAATCTCTTTCTTAACAAATTATGGAGGGCCTATGGCAAGCACTTCTTTCCAGTGCTCAGCCATTAGGAGTTTTAATAAAGGCTCAATCTGAAATGTTGGTTTGAGGCCTCCCTAATTTTAAGAGGTAATAAAAAGAATGAAAATAAACAAAATATCAAGTTTCAAATAAATGGAAAGCAGAGAAAAACAGCATAGAAAATATAGTTCCACAATTACCTGGATGCGTTCTTTGGAACAGGATCTAATATGTCTTATGACAGGACACCCTATCTATCTTTCCTACTGGATTATAAATGCCTAGGAAAAAATAACCATGTCTCATCTATCTTTGTATTTTCCATGAGCCTTCTATGCAACATATGCTCAATAAATGTTTGTTAAATAAATGAATCCCTAGGAAAGTTATCTTCAAAAACAGTAAAGTTATAGCCCAATGCTTTTTTCTTAACTAACTAGAGAAGAGATTTACAATATCAATCGATCTATGAAAAATAATTAAGTATTAATTGGAAATGTCTTAACTTTTTACAAGTTAGAATATTCTTGGGGAAACCAAAAATTAAAATTAAAAGAACAGTCCCTAGGGGTATCTTACCCTGCTTTCTGCACAGAATCAGGGCCTTGCTAATTGGTTTGTCACTCAATAAAAGTGCTTGGGAATTAAGTTACTATCCAGGCTTTGCTCAACCTCAGGAACTTACAAGATTGACAATGAAATAATTCATGTTTATCCTGGAAAAAAAAAAAAGCATAGTCCCTAAAACCCAAAGAGCTAATAATCTGGGAGGATAAATAAGGATTATATGAAAGAAACTATAAATAAACACCAAACCTTATGTAAGAAAATGCAAAGTGGAAGGGGCATGGACTCAAGACCACTGTAGACAGTGGTTATTCAAATCTTTTTCTTTTTTTTTCTTTTAAAAATTTATTAGAAGTATAATTGACAGAGAATGTTATATTAGTTTCAGGTGCACAACATATTGATTTAACATTTCTACACATCACTCAGCGCTCACCAAGATAAGTGTAGTTACCATCTGTCACCATACAACATAATTTATTATTGACTATATTCCCATGCTGTACTTTTCATCTCCATGGCTTATTTATTTTATAACTGGAAGTTTATATCTCTTAATCCACTTCATCAATTTCTCCCATCCCCTCACTCTCCTCCCCTCTGGTAACTGCTGGTTTATTCTCTGTACTTGTGTTTGCTTATTTTGTTTGTTCATTTTAATTTTTTTATATTCCCCATATAAGTGATATCACATGGTATTTGTTTTCTCTGACTTATTTAACTTAGCATAAACCTCTCTAGGTCCATCCATGTTGTCAGAATTGTCAAGATTTCTTTATGGCTGTATAGTATTCCAGTGTGTATGCGCATGTATGTGTGCGTGCGTGTGTGTGTTCTTTATCCATTTGTCTATTTAAGGACATTTGGGTTGCTTCCATATCTTGGCTATTGTAAATAATGTTGCAATAAATATGGGGATGCATATAATTTTCAAAATAGTGGTTTCATTTTCTTTGGGTAAATACTCAATAGTGGAATTACTGGATCATATAGCTATTTCTATTTTTAATATTTTGAGCAACCTCCATACTGTTTTCCACAGCAAGTTGCATCAATTTATGTTCCCACCAACAGAGTATGAGGGTCCCCTTTCTCCACATCCTTGCCAACGTTCGTTAGTCTTGTCTTTTGGATACTAGTCATTTTGACCAGTGTGAGGCAATATCTCACTGTGGTTTTGATTTACACTTTCCTGATTAGCAATGTTGAGCATTCTTTTACATGTCTGTTGGCCATCTATATGTCTTCTTTGGAAAAATGTCTATTTGGGTCCTCTGACTATTTTTTTTTTAATTTTTTAAATGTTTTTATTTATTTCTGAGAGACAGAGAGAGAGAGACAGACAGACAGACAGCGTGAGCAAGGGAGGGTCAGAGAGGGAGGGAGATACAGAATCTGAAGCAGGCTCCAGGCTCTGAGCTGGCTGTCAGCACAGAGCCCTATGCGGGGCCCGAACCCACGAACCGTGTGATCATGACCTGAGCCGAAGTCAGGCACTTAACTGACTGAGCCACCCAGGCACCCCCCTCTGACTATTTTTTAATCAGAGTCTCTTGTGGGATTTTTGGTTTTGGCTTTTTTGTTTGTTTGTTTGTTTAATCATTTATTTATTTTGGTGTTGAGTTGTATAAATATTTAACATATTTTGGATATTAACCTCTTATCAGATTTATCATTTACATATATCTTCTCTCATTTAGTAGGTTGTCTTTTCATTTTATTGATGGTTTCCTTCACTGTGCTAAAGGTTTTTATTTCGGTGTAGTCCCATTAGTTTATTTTTGCTTCTGTTTCCTTTGCCTAAAGAGACATATCCACAAATATGTTGCTAAGGCTAATGTCCAAGAAAGCTGCCTATGTTTTCTATTAGGGGTTTTATGGTTTGAGATCTGACATTTAGGTCTTTAATCCATTTTGAGTGTATTTTTGTATATGGTGTAAGAAAGTGGTATAATTTCATTGTCTTACATGTAGCTGTCCAGTTTTCCCAGCAACATTTATTGAAAAGAGTGCCAACGACCTTTCTTTAAATGTAAGTATATCTATTGATATTTGCCATATTAAAAGTTAGAAATATTAAAGAGTTCATTAATTCATTTTAAAAAGAACAATAAAAATTTCTTAGTGACTCCGGGGTCACTTCACTCTTTAGGAATCTCTGGCCTAGGGAGTCAAAAAAAGTGATAAGCCTGGAAGAATAGGAGAAACTTTAATGAGACATTTCTTGAAGTCCCTATACTGGAAAAAAATTCATGTTTAAAAACTTAGATTTGAGACTTCATGAGTCACTTAAACCTTTCTGTATTTCAACTTCATTGTCTGGACTATCCAAAGTTGCTATGAGAATGTACATTTATATATAAATTTATATATATAAATATATATTAATATTTATACAATGTATATATACACACATATATTATATACATTATACACACACAGACATATATATAATACAAAAATAGAGGGGTATGGACTCAAGGCCACTATAGACAGTGGCTATCAAAATTATTGGCAGCCTCCAAGTCTTTCTCTTTTTTGTATTTTAAAAATTTATTAGAGGTATAATTGATGTGCAATGTTATATTAGTTTCAGGTACGTGACATATTGATTAAACAATTCTACACATTACTCATTGGCCACCAAGATACGTGTAGTTATCATCTATCACCAGACAATATAATATAATATTATTGAATATATTCAATATATATATTGAATTCAATGTATATATTCCTTTTATATATATGGAGGGCTATATATATATATATATATATATATATATATATATATATGGAGGGACTATATATATATATATATATATATATATATATATATATGGAGGATTTATGAAATATAAAGCTTTTTATACCTGCTATTATTTTGTTTAGTAGGGATTGGGATTTAAAGGATGGATATTTAGCATGAGGATGTCTAGATCAGAAAGAATGAAAAATTTCCTGGATTTTTTAAAATCTTATTTATTTATTTTGAGAGAGAAAGAGAGAGTGCATGCACAAGAGAGCAAGGGAGGAACAAAGTAGAGGGAGAGAGAATCCCAAGCAGGCTCCGGACTGACAGTGAGGCTCGAACTCACGAATCTTGAGATCCTGACCTGAGCTGAAATCAAGAGTCAGATGCTTAACAGACAGAGCGTCCCAGGTGCCCGGAAATGTTCCATTTTAGTGCTGTGTCTGATGATTCACTTTAGTCTTCATTGCACTTGCCCTCCTGAAATATTTGACACTGGTTAACAGCCTCTCTTCCTTTAAATATTTTCTTTATCAATCAGAATATTTTTTCTGTTCTGTTTGATCATCTTTGCTGGCTTCTCCCCTTCTCTCTGAACAATTATTGTTGGAATTCCTTAGGATATAGGCCTTGACTCACCCCTACTCCATCTCCACTACTCCCTAAGCAACCTCATCTCATCTCATGGCCTTTGCATCCCTATACTAATGAATCTCAAATTTACACCCCTAAACTGGAGTAAACAGTTGCTTATTTCAATCTATCTGAATGGCCAATTAGAATTTCATACTTCATATGTCTAAAAGCAAACCTTACCTTTGCCTTACTGGCCCATCTCTTAGTACAACAGACCCTAGAACAGCCCCAGTTAGAACTGCTAGGTCCACATATATGTGGATTCCTTTTCAATAAGTACAGTACAGTACTGTAAGTGTATTTTCTATTCCCTTTTTTTCTTAATGTTTTATTTCTGAGAGAGAGAGAAACAGTGTGAGCAAGGGAGGGTCAGAGAGAGAGGGAGATACAGAATCTGAAACAGGCTCCAGGCTCTGAGCTGGCTGTCAACACAGAGCCCGACGCGGGGCTTGAACCCACAAGCTGCGAGATCATGACCTGAGCCGAAGTTGGACGCTTAACCGACTGAACCACCCAGGTGGCTCTTTTACATGCTGAAAGACTATATAATTATTTATTTGGGTTGTTTCCCTCCCTTGGGTGCCAATTTTATTTTCTTTCTGTATAAGCTCCATAAGAACTGAAATTTTTGCTTTATTCGTGTCTTCCTAGGTCTTAGAACAGTACCCAGTAGGCACTCAAATGTTTATGTAATGTGTAATCATTTATATCAAAACATGAAAGTCATGCCATCTAGAAGTAGCAGGAAATGTCCATGGTGTGGGTAACAAGGCAACGTGGGATACATGTGGGGAGACAAATGTGATACGAGTAAACTAAGCTTAACTGTTCATGCTGCAGAGCAAGAAATGGAAGGGTGTTCTTGATAATCATGAAAAATAACCTTAAAAGAGATTTTCATGGGACGCTGTGGCATCTTCTTCCATGGAGACCACTAAAAGCAGAGAAAGCTATTTCTCAGCCATCTTTTAGTTTAATCTATTTGGAAGTAAAGGCTGAATGTCACATATGAACATGAACTTCATATATGAGCAGTTCAAAGAACAATCACTCGCGAATCCAGTATGTACCCAGCCTGCTATCTAATATCGATAAGGTAGATCATACAAACCTATTTTTGACAGGCTGTAATCAATAGAGATGAGTGAGAATATAGATTGAGGATGATTCAAATTATTTTCTATAATGGTTAATAAGTTATTTTTTAAAGTTATACTTTGGTTTTGCAAATTTGCCAAAAATAATACTAGCAACTGATTTTCTTTATTTTTTTGAACATCTTGATGTTTTATTGCACCATTACAAAGCATTTCCCAGTCCTCAAAAAAGACAAAATTTTAAACAAGGGAAAACCTGTAGAAAGAAGTTTGGAGGTTAAAAGCTCAGTAATGAATGTTCTTGTTCTTATGGGTTATCTCAGATCCTTAGCATTACTTTAATGTCATTTTTAATGTGAATTTCCATGCTATTTTAATTCATTAGTCATGGGCTATCATTTTTCGAAGTAATTACTGTAATTTCATCAAATGACATAATTATAGTAAATACTTTGATGTAATTACCATAAATATGGAAAGAGACACCCAAAGGTGTAATAATGTCACAAACTAAGATATTTATGATGTGTAAAGACAAATTATGATGACATTTATGACATGTAATAACATCACAGAGTTCTATGTTTATGTTGTATAAAGAATAATGATATAAATAGAATGTAAAATTACATCATGTAGATTAATTTCTTTTATAAATAGTATAGAAACTTGAGAGTTCTACAAGGCTTCAGGTTCGGATTAATAGATCATGGCCACTTGTTGGCATTTTTCCCATTGACTTCTAATAAATGACTATAGTATTTTATTGGGGGTGAAAGCATTCCCCCTTAACAGCACAGACAGACACAAAGCAGAGACACAAACTGAAAAACCACATTTAGTGCTTGAAAAAAAAAGCACACTGATTTGATGAGTTGAAAAATAACTTTATGTTTGAAAGAAAGTTAGTGTTTTGTCCATATTGTCAATTTAGACTAATGGGTCATTTTGGTATTTTCTTAAAAAGAAGTCAGCTTGACCATTTGGCACTTACCAAAGCAAATATCTATTTAGTTAAGACTTTTCTTCTTTTGTCATATTATTGAGTTTTGAGTCCATGAAGAGATAACTTGGCATATCCAAAATCAGACTACTGGACTAATGTGAAAATAGGTTTTAAGGAAAAATGCAATTAGAAGACCAGATGCCTGAAGCCTAATTTTGTGAAATTATTCAGTTTTTATTGTTAGAGAAAAAAAATACCTTAAAAATAATTCCTACTACAAAGATGTAGCTTCGGGTGGAAGGTATTGTGGATATCAGTTAATTTATTGATTATATCATTAGTGATCAGTGTCTTTTGACATACGAGAGAAAGCCAATGTCAGAAGAAGAGAGACATTTCCTAATATATTTGTCAAAGGATTTCTTGTGGTAGTCACAAGACCGGATTATCTCTTGAGTCTGGGATTTAGTAGTCTGGGATAGTCATTCTCTATGCTTGTATTCACTATGTATTCACAGTGCAGTTTAAAAAAATTCTTCCCTCTATAGCCTTTGTGGTCCTCATAGCCTTGATAATGCTTTAGGGTGTGATAATTTTCGCTCCTTGAACACTTAGTGCCAAGTGATCATTTTTTTTTTTTAATTTATTTTTTTTTTAATGTTTTATTTCTAGGAGAGAGAGAGAGAGAGACAGCGTGAGCAGGGGAGGGTCAGAGAGAGAAGGAGTCACAGACTGGAACAGGCTCCAGGCTCTGAGCTGGCAGTCAGCACAGAGCCCGACGCGGGGCTCGAACCCACGAACTGCGAGATCATGACCTAAGCGAAAGTCGGACGCTTAACCGACTAAGCCACCCAGGTGCCCCCCAAGTGATCATTTTGTTAAGTGTGTTAGCACTTTCCACCATGAGCTGCCCAATAATAACAAGAGAATTAGTCTTGATTTTTGTTTGTAAAAACCAGACCAGACAATCAGTCCACAGTTTTGTATTTCCTTAAAGGTTGATTGCTCACGAGCATTTCTGATCCCAATTTCTGCATTTGCAAAGGTTCCTTCGCAAGCAACAGACTCCGCTCCAGTCAATTTAAGCAGTAAATACATTTAAGTCATACTCTGCACTTGACATAATCTCTGTGAGGGTCCCGAGTTAGACCCAGAAGCTCCACTATTAGGAAAACCTCCAAATATGCCCCTGGATCGCTTGTAGGAATAATACCAGCTCCACAGATACGTGGCGGCCCTTTGCTGGGAGGGTAAGACTTGAACGTTGGGAAGTTCAAACTGCCAGGACCTCTGTCCCTCCTACATTTGACCCTTCAATGTCCCTGAGTCACATTCCTCCACCTGTGTGCAAGCTCCACTCCTGGCGTTGCTATCTCAGCTGCAGGGAAGATCGTGTCTGGGTTCATGGGGATTGTTGTCACATGACTGCCCTTCACCTGCAGAGACAGAAGGGTGAGATTTTGGCCAAAAAGTAGAAGAGGAGGAAATTATAACGTGGAAAGCTATCTTAAAATACAAAAATAGTTTTCAAAAGTTTCTGGGCTGACATAAACTTTACACATGTCTGCTACATCTGGGAGATACTCTATGGGACCTCAGGTTTAGAAAACATGTGGAGATATTTTAAACTGTTCCCAATCATCTCACTCAAGGTTTACCCTTGGGTTAAATTACAAAGGTACTTGCATGCTTTTGGAGTTTATCCCACTGTGTCTGTGTAACTCTGCCTTTTAGAATCAGGATGTGGTGATGGAGATGAATATGCAAATAGCTCAGGTCTGAAAGGATAGGAATTGCTAAAGTGAAATGCTGTTCTAAACTAAGTGCCATTGCCCTTCTAAAAGTTTCATCTATCATCAGGCTCCCAATATCAATTTAAAATTCTTTTGATTTCTACTAAATTAAGAGGGGTTACCCTGACATGTCTGCTACAGAACTGACCAACTTTTATGTAACAAGAGTTCAGTCACAGTTCTTCAAAAAGATTTTGACAGGCAGCAGAGTCAGGAGGAGCTGGGCTCTGGGCTAGGCCAGATGTTAGAACAATGCTCTTCTAAGTCAAAGGTTTCCATTTTGGAAAAAGTGGTCACAGTGATTCACTATCACAGCAAAACTACGTGGGCCCTCATTCAGTCGAGAACTCTGTTTCCAGGGTTTTGCCCTCAATGTAAGCAGTTTGACCAAAAGAAAAGCTCAGCTCACAGTCCATACTGAGGATGCTGACAGGTTAAAACACAATATTGTAAGAAAGCAAAACCCACAGCCCACATAAAAGGTACATGATTTTCCTGATGTTTGGGGATACATCATTAAAATCTACCAGAATTTAGTCTACTGTAATGAAAAACGCAAGGCCTACTTTGATAAAATCTAGCTAAGAAAGAGCAGAAAGAAAGTCAGAATAATTACTTTTTGAAGTACTGAAAGGCTGATAGCTCATGGTTTCAGAATGTATATATTTAGCCAAGAGGTGACATAAACAAAGAATTTGCAAGTAAATTCGGAGAGCCCAAAAATCATATATTTTTTTTAGTGATTTTTAGTTTTCAATGGCAGAATATTCTCTTAAGTTTACTATTAGTGTTCTCGACACAAAAATAAAAAATGATCAACTCTCAATTCCTATTCTATTTTGTTCTTTGTGTTGTTTTGTTTCTTAAACCACAATGCATCAATAGTTCACTAGTCACTAGAATTATTTGCCATTTAAACAAATAGTGTAATTGTAAGCAGGTCCTTTATTTTCCAGTTTATTCCTTTCTAAATTAGTTTTATAGCACCCAATATTTTAGTTTTCATTAAAAGCTGCACTTTTTTCAGACCATCTTTAATGAAAACATATCTGAATGGGAAGACTTTCTGAATAGGTGAGTTAAAACAAAAGATGTTGTTGGGGCGCCTGGGTGGCTTAGTCAGTTAAGCGTCCGACTTTCGCTTGGGTCATGATCTCGTGGTCCGTGGGTTCGAGCCCCGCGTCGGGCTCTGTGCTGACTGCCAGCTCAGAGCCTGGAGCCTGTTTCAGTCTGTGACTCCCTCTCTCTCTGACCCTCCCCTGCTCACGCTGTCTCTCTCTCTCTCCTAGAAATAAAT